>JAFBJU010001034.1:159397-265116 GCA_016785305.1 Colistium nudipinnis
CCCTTTTACCCCCCCGCCCCCCCCCCTCCCGCGCCCCCCCCCCCCCCCCACACCTCCTCCTGCACCTCCTCCTCCTCCTCAGCATCCCCCTGTCACTCACTGACCTCTGTCCCACCTCCACGCTGCGGATGTGGTCGCCCATGCGAGACTTTTAACCGTCGCCTCCATCATCGCCACCTCCCCAACACAACGCACAACACACAACGCAACACAACGCAAAGCTGCAGCGTGCATGAAATATGTTGCAAGATAAATGGCAACTCTGCAGCTAATCACAGTAAAAAAAAAAAAAAAAAACGCAGAGCGAGGGAGGGGGAGGTTGCTCCCTGTTTTTTTTGGGTGCTGATAAAAAAGAGAGAGAGAGACTCTCTCTCTCTCTTTCAGAGACGTGCAGCTGCCTCATTGTCAGACGTTTGTTTTTTCTCTCCGCTCTCTAATGACTGGATGTGATTAACACAAATGAGCTCACTTATCGCGCCGCAACATTCTTCGACAGACGGTCTGCAGCTTCGCACACTTTACGCCCGTTTCATCAAAAATGCAGCAAAAAAAAAAAAAAGCTCCAATTAACGGATTATTATTTTTTTTACCAGTAGAAAATATTCCACCTCGCGACTGCGATTGTGGAACAAAAAGATTTTTACTCTTTTTTTAAAAGGAGGTTTAATGTAGAAATGTAGAAATGACCTCCTACTCAGCCTGGCTCTGCATTTTTATACACTGACACGTTTTTCTTTTTTTTTTTCATCATTTAAATCAATTCTTTTAGGAAAATATTGCCAAACTTGCTTTGTTGTGTGCCACTTGTGTGTTTCTGGTCCCAACACGACGTTGATAACTTTTTGTTTTTAACAAAGAAATGTATCTCGGCGTGTATTTACTCATGTTGTTGCACAGCTGGAGTTGAGGACAGACCTGCACACGTCCAGTTTATGATCTGATTATCATCCTTTTTTTTTTTTTTTTTTTTGAGATTACTGTGTGCGTGCGTGTGGGTGTGTGTGCACGTGTGTGTGTGTGTGTGTGAGCCATCTGTGAGTGAATGTCTGGCCTGTATTAAGCTGCAGCTGCCAACCAGAGTTTGACCCCGTGACCCCCGCTTGGGCAGAGGTCACTCCGTCACTGGGAGTCACCGGGGTGTGAGTGTGTGTGTGAAGGGGGGGGGGGGGGGGGGCTGTCTCTTAGGGGGGGGGGGGGGGGTGTCCACAGAGGGACATAAACCTGTCCTGAGTCCACACTGAGCATGGAAATGTTCAACCTGCACTGTGATGTCACACAAATGTCAGGAATCAGCAGAATGTGCACAAAATAATTCATGTTTGGTATGAGACACAACGATCAAAATGTGAGATGTAAAGCTCGGCTGTAACAAATATGGATTGATCAGATTTACAACGAAATATATGTAACATACGAACATGCCATGATTCATTGTCTGGAGGTCAGTGGCTGCATTGACCCATTCACACATTATTATAATTAGATTTTGCCTCTCTGCTGGTGATATGATGAGAGCTTTTATTCCAAATGATTCATTGAGACTCATTTCTTATTTTTAATTCTCTCTATTTTTTTATTCCTTTTTAAAATCGTTTTATTTCCTGAGTCTTTACTTGATTTTAGAATTAAAATGTTTTTATTCAAATATGGTGTTTGAGTGTATTATTATTATTATTATTATTATTATTATTATTATTATTATTATTATTATTATTATTATTATTATTATTATTATTTGATGTTTGGGGGAAGTTTCACTGCCAGAGGTAAAATGTGTAGAGGAAAAATATAAAATATCTCATTTTTTTGGCTGATAAAAACAGAAAGTTAAAGCATGGAAATCAATTAAGATGTTTTTTCTATAACATGCAATGCTTCAAAGCTTTTTTTTATGTAAACCTACAGTGATTATTATTGATCTGTGGTGGTGATGTTTAAGGTTTATACGTGGAGGAAAATAACGTGTGTGTCTGTTGATGGAGAAAAAAAAAGAGCTCAGCAGTTTGAGCTGGTGAAAAAAAAACCATTTGTTCAATGGAATGTGAATAAATGAGAAAAAATGAGAACATGAAACGTTTAGTCCAAATTTTTTTTTTTTCTTAATTTGATAAGAAAAAAACACACATTTTAATACGGACGAGGAAAGAGAAAACATCAGAGGGAGGATGCAGTGTGTGTGTGTGTGTGTGCAGGGGGGGGGGGGGGGGGGGGGGGGGGGGGGGGGGCACCATAAACTGTGTGAGCTACTTCATTGAAAAACAAAGGAGGACAAGGTGCTGTGTGTTGTTTCCACCACGTGCTTCTGCACCACTATTGTCTTCCTCCCCTGCCCCGGGAGAGGAGGAGGAGGAGGAAGAGGAGGATGTGGGAGGAGGAGGAGGGCGTGTGCGTGCGTGCGTGCGTGCGCGCGCGCGTGTGCAGGCACAGACGGCTCGTGGTAATTTGATGTGTGTCCCTGGGGATGTTTGATGGATTAATGCTAAGCAGCAGCACCACCTGATCTTTGGGGCTCGTGCCCCACATATAAAGAGCTGCATAGTGCTGAGCTCAGCTCCTCTCTCTCTCTCTCTCGCTCGCCCTCCCTCCCTCCCTCTCTCTCTCTCTCTCTGTCTCCATCTCTGCCTCTGTGTCTCCCATGTCACTTTCTGTCTCCATCCTCTCCGTCTCTCACTCCATGTTCTTCCTCTTTCTTTCTGCTTTTCAATCTTTTCCAGGACAGACTTTTTAATCTTGCTTTTTTTTTTTCTTCTTCTTCTTTTTTTCCCTTTTTTCTTTTTAATCCTGGAATCAATTTTTTTTTTTTATAAATTTTTCCTTTTTTTTTCCTTCTCCTCCAAATCCATTTTGTCTGCTCAGATTCTTTTTTCTTCTTCTATGAGGCGCATCAGTTTCTCCACCCGGTGAACACGTAGAAGAAGAAGAAGAAAAGGAGAGCAAGAAGAAGAAGAAGAAGAAGAAGATGCCTCGCTCCTTCTTGGTGAAGCAGCCGAAGGTTCACGACGTCTATCATCAGCACCACTGGGACAACTCCTACACGCTCACGCATGCCATCACCGAGTCAGCCACTAACTTGGCCGTGCGACTGAGCGAAAATGGTGAGTCCCTCTCTCTCTTTCTCTGAGTTGTGTGTGTGTGTGTGTGTGTGCGTGGTAATAGTTTGAAGATGCCCCACATGGTATTTTTTGGAGCAACAAAAAACAGACGGAGGATCTGTGCAGTTGTGTTGTTGTTGTTCACTCTTGGACAATCCCCCCCCCCTTTAAAAAAACAAGAACCCCCCCACAACACACACACACACCCAGAGAACCCCCCCCCCCCCCCCGCCTCCATATGTCTCAGGACTTTTGTTTGGGCGGATGCTGAATATTCAGGTCACGCCGTCTCAATCAGCTTAATTCTGAAAAACCAGATCACACAACAGCCGCTCTCTGGCTTTAAATCTTTTGTGTTTATGAAACGACGAAACAGGAAAACGTCACAATCCGACGTGGAAAAAAAAAAAAGAAAAATGATGATGCAACCTTTTGTCAGGTCAAAGTGGAGCAAAAAAAAAAGAAGAAGTGAGGAGAAAGCCGATAGTCGCCTGGGAGCATGTTGTCCTCAGATGGTGCAGTTGCCCTTGAGTCTCTCTGCTCCTCCTCCTCCTCCTCCTCCTCCTCCTCCTCCTCCTCCTCCAGCGCTCCATCTCTGCCCATCTGATCCTGCAGGATGTGAGATAGCCACGGGAGTAGGATTGCAGCAACACAATCCATATGTGGAGCAGTGAGAGTTGATGGGACGGGGTGTGTGTGTGTGTGTGTGTGCGCGTGCGTGTGTCTGCACGTGTGTGTGTGTGTGTGGGGGGGGTGATTTTAGTGGATGGATATTGACTGGAAAATAGAGAGTGCTGCAGGTAATTCGATAAAGTGCAACATGAGCAGAACATTAGAGTTTTCTATTTTCTTCCTCTGTGTGTGTGTGTGTGTGTGTGTGAGGAACATCCAAAGAAATGTGTCTGAGGGGATCCGGCCTCCCACCAGCAGCTTCACTGATCTTCTGCTTGAGTTGAATCATTTGTTCCTCAGATTTAGGATGCCAGCTGTCTGAGTCCCTTTGTGCTCCAGTGAGAGTGTGTGTGTGTGAGAGAGAGAGGAGGGGGGGGGGGGCGTCCCAAACACCCAAACACGCACACACACACCCACACTCCCCCCCTCTGCCCCGCACCTGTCACTCTGTGGGCCCATTACCATCCTCCTGAAGGCCACAGATGGGGAATGATCTGATTAAAATCGTTTAGTGAAGGATTCTGAATTTGTCGCTGTGATGCTTTTCGTCCACGTCAGCACTTTTGTGTGTTATTGTGTCTCCTCTCCAGTTTGTGTGTGTCTTTTCACTCACTTGCGGGAGGCAGTGGAGGAATTGATGATGCTTTTGTTGCAGCTTCATTCATTTTTTGAACATTTTTTTTTTTCCCAGGATACATCCATGATTACATCATCCCATCCGTGTTGCAGAGCACCAAGGAGGCGGCTCGAGGGGACGCCGGGCTCTCCTCTGGGCCCCTGTTCTCCTCGGGGGGCAGCAGCGGCGAGGAGTTCTCCGACCACGACATGGAGAACCCGGACAGCCCCGTGTCCAGCGCCACCGCCGAGTCGGACGGCAGCGGCGCCACCGACGACTTCCTGGTCTCGGACGGGCGCTCCCGCCGCCGACCCAAACCGCGGCGCCCGCGCCAAGGCGGCGTCCAATCGGGGAAGAGCGACGACGACGACGGCGGCTCTTTGGACGGCAAAACCAAAGGACGCCACGCCTGCTGCGAGTGCGGCAAATCCTACGCCACATCGTCCAACCTGAGCCGCCACAAGCAGACGCACCGCGCCCTGGACAGCCAGCAGGCGCGGAAGTGCCCCACCTGCCACAAGGTCTACGTGTCCATGCCGGCGCTGGCCATGCACATGCTGACCCACGACCTGAAGCACGAGTGCGGCGTGTGCGGCAAGGCCTTCAGCCGCCCCTGGCTGCTGCAGGGTCACATGAGGTCGCACACGGGGGAGAAACCCTTCGCCTGCGCCCACTGCGGGAAGGCCTTCGCCGACCGCTCCAACCTGCGCGCGCACATGCAGACGCACTCGGCCTTCAAGCACCACGCCTGCAAACGCTGCCACAAGAGCTTCGCGCTCAAGTCCTACCTGAACAAGCACCACGAGTCGGCGTGCCTCAAAGGTCACGGAGACGAGGAGGAGGAGGAGGAGGACGACGATTGACCTTTGCCAAAAGGAAGTCCAAAAACTCAGTGACACTTTCTACCCGTCCTCAACGTCAAAAAAAAAAAAAAAAAAAGCTGACGCATTCTCAGGCTTCTCACGCGCATGCATCCTAATCCCGCCTTTTTTGGAGATGAGCAGAAAAACCTCGTGTTAGATTATTCAGGGGAAAAATGAAGAAATTGATAAGAAAAAAAAAATCTCAGTGCTGATCAGAAATGCAACAGATTTTATATGCTTTGTTTTTTTAATATATAAATCACCACGAGTCGGCGTGCCTCAAAGGTCACGGAGACGAGGAGGAGGAGGAGGAGGACGACGATTGACCTTTGCCAAAAGGAAGTCCAAAAACTCAGCGACACTTTCTACCCGTCCTCAACGTCAAAAAAAAAAAAAAAAAAGCTGACGCATTCTCAGGCTTCTCACGCGCATGCATCCTAATCCCGCCTTTTTTGGAGATGAGCAGAAAAACCTCATGTTAGATTATTCAGGGGAAAAATGAAGAAATTGATAAGAAAAAAAAAATCTCAGTGCTGATCAGAAATGCAACAGATTTTATATGCTTTGTTTTTTTAGTATATAAATTACACTGCAATAATTTACTATGCCAGTATTACGTTATTTGCCCACGAGCTCTTAATTTAACGAAAGCCAATTTGTTAAAATAATGTATTTTCTATATTTATTAATTTATTTCATTATTTATCTTGCTAATATTTAAGGTGATTCATTTGTCACGGGTTCATGTATTTTTGGAATGAAACGTGGTTTTGAGGGCGAAACCACGAATTGGATTTGTTGAGAACAAAAGCCAAAAGACGTTCTGACACACTATGTTTCGCTGTCTGATCAATTTGGTGAGGACAATAAAAAAAAAAAGTGGAAATGACGGATTACCGAAATGTCCCGTGATTCTGAGTACTATGCAAAGATGAACCATATTTATATTTGAACAATTTGCCTGAATAATTAAAGAAATGACAGAAAGAAAAAAAAAATCTTTAAATAGATTTAGTGCCTTTACAAAAAAAAAAAAATGCTTTACATTTAAGTTTAAAGTAATAATGAGTTCATTATAGAATCGACCCTGTCCCTTTGGCTCATATATATAGATTATATATCTTTCTTTTTACTTTTTCACTCTTTTATGTGTGCACTCCCACCCTCCGCTGTTGCAGCGTGAACTCCAGCAGGGGGCATCGTCTCCTTATGATGCTTCGTGGGTCTATTGATCCGAGAGGACGAATAAAGACGGAGGAGGACCAGCTGCGGCCGACGCTATCTGGTCAACCTCGGCTGGCTTGATGTTGTGGTCTCATTGTGTGACCGCCGCGCGTTGTCCTCACCCGTCACTGGGAGATGAATCACAGCGGTGTGCAAATAATACCGCAATAACACTTGAAACACTATCAGGTTGGTTATACTGTGAATCGCAGGATTAAGAGCCCAAAAAATATGCATCCCAGATTTTTAAGGAGCACCAATTTCGTGTCTCACATTTACGTTGGAGCTGATTTTATGTCATTGATAAATCTGTATTTATTTTATTTTCTTAAAAAAAAAAAAAAAGAATGATTCGATGCCAAAATCAAACCCACCTGTTGAATTTCAAATCAACAACAGGTGTGTGTTGGTTCTAGCAAAACACTGAGGACTGAGCCCATAATGGAACCAGGTGAGAACCAACGTGGCGCTCTTTTCATTCAAACACAACTCGTCCCCGAGAGTGTGAGCATCATCATCTTTGTGTTGTGTTATCACATGCAGCCTTTCCGAGGCCACGCCCCCCCTACACACACACACACACAAACACCTGTAGCAGGTGTACGTGTGTGTGTCTGTGTGGACGTGTTTGAAGACAGGAAGTGATCCGGGTCGGGTGTCATGAGAACTGGTTCCGCACCAGACCAGACCGGTCCCAGACAGGGGCCGGGGGCCGGGGGTTGCTGACCCCCCCCTCACGGGAAATGCAAGTCCACTTAATGTGTCTCAGTAGACCTCGCAGTGGACGAAGGCTATTTTCAGACACAATAGCCTCCGCTCAAAAACACGCATGCATGCCTGGACACACGCATGTGCACATCAACACGCTACAGTGGGAGGTGAGGGGCAAAACACTTTTTGTTATAGTTTGTACACCAAGCCATCAATTGTTGGTCTCCAAGAAATTGAAATAATAGATCCACCTACACCTCACAGGCCGCATGACCTCAGGGCCCAAACGGAGTCAGTCTTTTTTTCCGATTCCATCATCAGGCCCAGGTCAGGACACGTGGATCTGCTCAGATAAACTCCTCTGACCTGCTGAGGTCCCGGGTGACTCTGGAGGAAGTCCACAGACATTAAAAGAACGCGGAGGCCTTTCTCCCAAAAAAAATAAAAAGACAAATCATCGCGTGTGAATGGACTTCCTGTGTTACAGACATGGTGCTCCGCCTGTTTGCAGATCCCCGGGGGAGATGATGACACACGGGCTCCTCAGGATCCAGAAAAGAAACCATGTATTGGATAAAATCCTCTTATTCTGCACGTGGAACCATTAAATCTGCCGTTTCAGATCTACAGACACTGAATCATCTTCCTGAGTTTAGATGAACCCTGTGACGGAGGCTGAACTCCGCCTGACTCACTGCTCCACCTGTCACTGCTCCTCCAACTGTCCCGAGCTGTGAGAGACGAGCTGCGGGAACATGTGGAGGAGGGGGCGGGGCTTATCTAAAGGTCAAACCTGAGGGTCAGAGGAAAGATAATACTGCTGCTACCATTCTCACAGGGGGGTGGGGGGGGGTAAGTGTGTGTGCGTGTCTGTGAGTGTGTGTGTGTGTGTGTGTGGGGGTGTGTGCGTGTGTAGGTGTGTGCGTGTGTGTGTGTGGGGGGGAGGGGGGTGGTCGGCGGGGGATACAGTAGCTCCACTCTGCATGAGAAACATCCTCTGGTTTTACCTCAGGACATTTTTGATCCTTCATCCAGATTTAAAACCGTTTCAGATGGTGCAAGTGGTTTACGTACATTTGGTAGCGGGCCGTACAGAAATAGTTATTAGTACCATATTGACCCGAATATAAGCCAGGGTTTTTTTTTCCTCTAAAAAAGAACAGAAAAAGAGGGGTTGTCTTGTATTCGGCGTCTAGACTTTTCAATGTATTGACACTGGAGCATCGCATGGCTCTCTGCGGATACACAGCCCTGGAGTGGATTCCATCCCAATCCCCTCAAGCTATTACAAGAAAGAAAGAACGAAAGACAACCTTTAATAGTCCCTGCATGCGCATGCATAGTGAATACACAGACAATCGGGCCTCGCGGATGGTACCATTGCAAAACTGTCGATTAGACCTTCCTATCAAAGGTTATACGCAGAAAACAGGATTAGAACCCTAACCCTAACTCTAATCCAATCCCACAGCCCTAACCCTAACCCAAACTCCAACTCATGTGGTATCGCTGGATGCGGAATGGTCATAAATGGGGGGGCAGAGCAAAGCATAAAGTCGATTAGACATTCCTATCAAAAGTTAAACAGATAAAATGTAAAGAGAACCCTAACCCTAACCCCAAGACCGTAACCCCAAGACCCTAACCCTAAGCTTAACCTTAACCCTAACCCCAATCCCCTAACCCTATCCCCAAGACCCTAACCCTAAGCTTAACCTTAACCCTAACCCTAACCCCAATCCCCTAACCCTAACCCTAACCCTAACCTTAACCCTAAACCCTAAACCCTAAACCCTAACCCCAAGACCCTAACCCCAACCCCAAGACCCTAACCCTAACCCTAAGCTTAACCTTAACCCTAACCCCAAGACCCTAACCCTAAGCTTAACCTGAACCCTATCCCCAATCCCCTAACCCTAAGCCCAATCCCCTAACCCTAACCCCAAGACCCTAACCCTAAGCTTAACCCTAACCCCAAGACCCTAACCCTAAGCTTAACCTGAACCCTAACCCCAATCCCCTAACCCTAAGCCCAATCCCCTAACCTTAACCCTAAACCCTAAACCCTAACCCCAATCCCCTAACCCTAACCCTAACCCTAAGCTTAACCTTAACCCTAACCCCAAGACCCTAACCCCAAGACCCTAACCCTAAGCTTAACCTTAACTCTAACCCCAATCCCCTAACCCCTCGTCATTTCCCTAACTTCCCGATGTCATAGAGACTCGCGGATGGTACCGCTGGATGCGGAAGGGTCAATATAATGGGAAGTAACCAGGTCCAGCGACAGTGAATTGGGTTGAAAAATGATCTATATTCTTCTTCCTCTTTGAAAGTGGATTTAAAGTATGAATGCGTCTCACGTTGCTGTACTTTGATTCGATTTTTTTCTTTCTTTCGCCCTCCCTGTGTTCGGACCTCTTCACCTCTCCTGACACACACATTCCCCCCTGCACACTCACGTCGTTCATTAGTCAACAGGCGTTTAATGGCATTCCTCCAGGATGATGCAGGAGGGGGGGGGGGGGGGGGGGGAATATATTTACGGTGTGGAACCTGTGTCGTGCCGGGGGAGAGAAAGTGCAGCGGGGTCGTGTTGCAGTGCTAAAACACTGTTGTGTCGCTGTTTATGAGCGGAGGCATGTCGCGGTTGTTGGTGCAGCTGAGCCGGGGGGTGTAGGGGGGGTGCAGAGGGCCCCGGGGCCCGCCGGTGCACCGGTTTGATGTGTTTGTAAAAACAGGCCATTTGATGACACTCTGGTTTACAGCAGGCCCCTCTCTCTCTCTCGCTCTCGCTCTCTCTCTCTCTCTCTCAGCTCCTCCAGTCAATCTGGAAACCATTTGTTTGGTTTTCGCAGGTTCAGCATCTGCTGAGTGTTTATTTACCCTCAGCACTTAGACAATCGTTACACACACTGAAACTCCATCTTCTACACACACACACACACACAGACGGGATATACGTGCATCTGACACGGCTGGTGAAAAATGCCTGCTACGAGTTTTAACGTTTGTCTTTATTTGTGTTAAACAGGACAAGGATTTGCTCGTAATGATGCCTCATGAATGAAAATATCTAAAGTTCTCATATCTCAAGCATACATTGAAGTATCAAAGAGTAAACAATATTCCCCGAGGCTGCCTGTGCTGTGTCCTCAGTGTTATATTCTACCGTATTATTGTTTAAAATGCTTATTTAAGATTGATGCCGATTTCTATTCAAACCATTTGATACATTGTTGCAAATCAGGACATCAGATTGTTTTATACACTCGCTCACAAGTCAAAATGATTTATTGTTTCATTGAATATTGATCGGGGATTCAAAAACCACCGACACTGCTCTATAGAGATGTGGTCAGATGAGTGATGCAGTGAAATGTTTGACCTCTACAGTCATTTGGTTTTGGTCCAGCTGTTTCCTTAGAGAGGAAAAAAAAAATCACTGCAAATCGATCCTGAGTGACGTCACACCTCCGTCCAAAGGTCACAGGGGTCCCTGAGAGGAGGGAGGAGCCTGAGTGTCAATCTGTGGGCCCCCAAAACATTTTGGACTCTCGGCTCTCACGACCATAAAAACAAAACACTCCAGTGTGTCTCCGAGGTGTCAAAGTGATGTCTCAGACTTTTAGGAGCGGGACATTTGGGAGGACGTGTTGTCCACGTGCTCCTCCCTCCCCACCCCGCCCTCCCCTGATATAAGAGCCCTCCCCGCCCCCGTCCCGCGGTCACTCCGGGACACGGTGCGTGTTTTACGCACGGCTCCTCCGCTCCAGTCTGTCCCCGTCATGGCCTTCACGTTGCTGCGGCCGCCGGTGTCCACTCACCGCTTCTCCTTCCCCGCGGACATGGCCCTCCTGTCGGAGGAGGAGGAGGAGGAAGAGGAGGGCAGCCCCGGGCTATGTCGCGGTGGTCCCGTGGTGCCCCCGCGGAACGCGGCCAACGCGCGCGAGCGTCACCGGACCCAGAACGTGAACACGGCCTTCACGGCCCTGAGGACGCTCATCCCCACCGAGCCCGTGGACCGGAAGCTGTCCAAGATCGAGACGCTGCGTCTGGCGTCCAGCTACATCTCGCACCTGGCCAACGTGCTGGGGCTCGCGGACCGGACGGAGGACGCGCGGCCGTGTCGCGCGTCGGCGTGCCGGCAGCCGCGGAGCATCTGCACCTTCTGCCTGAGCAACCAGCGGAGAGGGGTGAGAGGAGGGAGGTGTGTCTGTGTGTGTGTGTGTGTGTGTGTGGGGGGGTCCTCCATGATTCTACTTTTTGAAGCATTATTTATTATTAAAATGATCCAAATCTGCAGAGAAATACAGAAAGTTCATTTTGATTTCATATTTCTGCTCACACAACCATTCACACACTTACTGCCCAGATTTTTCTTATATCCTGCAAAATACAACCATGTGTGTTTGGATGTGGGCGTGTGTGTTTTTATGGTGCATTAAAATGGCGTTTTTTTAATTGTTGCCTTTTTTGAAATTTCACTCAAGAGTTTAGAGATGGGACAATGAATGAAGCTAAACATTTACTTGCACTTTTTTTAAAATATTCTACAGACTCAGTCGATTGAAACCATCAGCTCATTTAACGTTTCAGTGTTTTTAATGAGGGATCATGAGACTCTTTGAGGTCAAGCTGAACATCCCGGCAGATGCATCTTTAATCTGTCTTTTGGGATTAGGCTTATTTATAGGTGCCATATCGTCCAGTGTGTGAGGACTTCCTTTAAAGGAAAAGAAAAAAATGTCGTGTCATTGCATTGAAGCCAGTTTTGTGTTTTGATGACTTTTGGTGTTAACGTCTTTTTTTGGGGGGCCACAGGTGACGGACAGACGAGACTGTGTGAAGATGCACGGGAGCAGTGGGAGACAGATAAGCCGGTGATGGGACATGTGGACGGGGAACCTTCTCTGGATCCCAAAGGGACTCTTCAGCGAGTCCGCAGACTTTAAAGCCACCTCCGACTTTTTGGAGTTTTCCTCATTGGTCTCTTCACCCAGTGTGAGACGGACGGATTTGGCACCAAACCATCAGTGAGGCACCAGCGGCAAAGGTCAAATGTACATGTGAGTAAAAGAAGAAGAGCGGGAAGATGTATATGGTTCTATGATCCTGATTCAGATTTATTTTTATAAATAATGTTTGTTTTTTTTACGTATGATGTGTAATTTATATGATGAAATAAGTGACCTTTAAATACTGAAGGATGTCGGCACTTTTGGTGCCTGACACCTTATAAACGTTATTGGGTCAAATGTTCCTGGGAGGAAAAAAAACTTTGGATCCTTCCTCAAGATGAAACCATGGTTATGTGCATCAGGAGAATTTTCGATTGTTTTTTGCCATTGTTTATCTTCTTAAAATTAAATCTATTTTTACACAGACACGACTCCTTGGGATTTTTTTTTTGTGGCTTATAACGTTGATTTGAACTCTTTCTCACGGTAAAGAATCCGGCAAATATCCTGAAAACATACGTGCATTTATTTTGACGTATTTGGTGGTCAATGTATATTTGAAATGTGTGGAGAACGGAAAAGTAAGTGGCATTGTGCGGCTGCAGCTACTCTGAAGAGGAAGACGCTTTCTGGGGACTCCCATTGAAGGTTTGACCCTCTCCATCCAGAGGAAGTAATCCATCTCCTCCTCAGAGGGTTCGCCGTCACACAAAGGCCCGTCAGGGTGCCGCGCTGCCAGGTAGGAAGGCATGAATCAGACTGCACTCTGGGAAAAAGGTGAAGACAAAACAGGAAAGACACAAATGAGTGGGGTTGGATCTATTGTGGTGACGGATGATTACTCATCGGGGAGTTCAGCACATTACTGGAGTGGTGCCAGAGAGAGGGGCAGAAACGGCTTCACGTTAAAGGAGCGGTTCGTAAAAAAAAAAAAAAAAATGCACATATATTCTCATATCTGGAAAAATGCCTCTAATCTTTCTCGACTGCAGCGTTTTAGTCATTTTTTTAAATCTTTGCACGAAGTCGAGTGGATCAGTTTGGAGCGGCGTGCAGAGGAGAATGCAGAGCGCTGATCTTTGGCCTGAATCCGCCCTGGTAGTAAAAGTTCCCAGGTTGGGATCCACATGTGTTGTTGATCAGTCACAGCTAATATCACCTAGCACCCCGAGTCCAGGAAAACACAGCTGCCGAGGAATGAACTGCTCGGGATCTCCACAGGAGAGCAGCTCTGTGGCCAGAGCCCCCGAACCTGAAGAAGAGGCTTCACGTCCAGGAACCAGGACTTCATAAAAGAGGTCAGCTGTGCAATCGCCCAAAGCCCATTGTGTGCCGGGAATAAGAGCAGACGGCGCTGTGATGGATGGCCTGACTCGGGGAAGTCTGACGTGCTTTTCGTGGAGTGGAAAAAGAAGCTCCGGTAATGCTTGAATAATAATGATCAAAAAATGGGAAAATATACACTGACCCAGAATAAGAAAATCCCAGAACCTGCAGAGCTGACTCGCACATTAAATCACAGGTGTAAAAACGAGTCCACCCAGGGTCACATGTGGAGCTGTTTCCCCATGTGGGCTGCTCCAAGTGAACAGGCGGAGAGCCACACAGCCCATGACATGGAGATCATAATTCTTACTGAGAACGCAAATCACGGCCCAAAAGGTCCCACTCCTCCTCTAGCTAAAGATTGTTTTTGCTCTACGACCCACAACACGTACAGTCATCTGCAAATGAACTCAGTGTTTCCACTGAAACCCATTTAAAATGCTAAACTGCAAGTTCATATTTATTATATCAGCCAGTCAGGAGATTTATCCCAGATTTCCAAAATGCCACAACACAGTTATGACCTAGATGGATGCTTTAAATCACTGCCGTGAGGAGGTCCACCCTCCTCACGGGGAAGGTTAGTGTGTGTTCGTGCTCCTCTGGGGAGCGACACAAATAACTGCGCACGTGCATAAAGCATTCCGGCCCTCCGCTTTCTCTCCACCTGTCAGAGCTAGAGTCTAATTAGAAGCTGCTGTGTGAGCTTATCCTGCAGCTCAGAGTCCGTGAAACCATTTCAGACTGAAGTCGCTTGCAAAGACATTCATCGGAGCATATTGTAAAACGTGCCAAGGACGAAGAACTTTACAGAGGAAAAAACCAGTAGAAAATAAACAATACGCTTGGAAAGAGAACTACATCAATGTAAAAAACATGGACGAATGAATTAAAAAATAGGCATAACTACATAAATACTACACTGAGTTCACAGTTGATATTTGCGGAAAATGAAATGCAGTGGTGCTTTAGGCCAGAAAAGCTCCTTTGGATATATGTGTAAGATTTATGACAGGCCGTCTGGAGAAAGTGTGTTTTGTTATTAGAGTTACTGATATCCTTGTACAGGACAGTATAAAGTTCCATCCCTGCGTAAATGAATCCGGGCGGTGTCTCAGCTCTGTCGGCCTTCATCTTCTGCGAGGTTAATGGAGGAAACACCGTGAAGGGGGAAAAAAAATCCTATGAAGAACTGACACTGTGACACTTATGGACGTGGAGCTCAGAAACCGTCAACCTTCTGATGGCCGGAGAACTGAGAACGAGAACTGTAAGTAGAATTCTGTGGTTTTATGTCCGATTTTTTTTTTATTCCATACAATCATTTTTGTTGATCTGCATGACACAGTTAGCAATGAAGAGCATATTCCAGATTCCTAGGGAAAAAGGTGAAAAAAATGAAGTATTTATTTTATATTTATATTTATATATTATTTATATTTATGATTGTTTTTCTGATTTTAATGTGACTGTGTTTTTATGCTGACACTCAGAAAAAAACATGGTTTATTTCAGGCATCATGCCTTCCAACCTTTTCCATACTTGGTGAAATGGTTCACACACACACACATTTTATTCTCCATGCTAATTATGAACCACCCACCAAATCCAGTCCGGTCCACAAACATAAAGCAGATTCTCCAGAGAGACATTTCTCTTCCATTTCTTTCCGGCAGATAATGAAACTTCCCTTCAGCCCATAAAGTTTGCTGCACACTAATCACAGTTGGCCTTTGTTAGGCAGAGATTTTTTTCAAAGATAACTCTGCGCAGGGGCCAGAACAACACGCAAATACACACTGATGAATATGAGGTTGTGACACTGAAAAGAGAGAAGAAGAAAAAAAACTTGAGTATCGCGTGTGGATCTGCGTTTTAACAAGACGTGAACAATAACTGTGAGAGGTGGCCGTAAACTGGGAGATGGATGGCAGGAAGAATATATGTCTGAAAACTTTGAACCAGTGTCAACACCTCAAGCAATTGTTTGGAGGATATCCTCAATCAAGGACTCCAAAAAAAAAAAAAAAAAAAGCACAATGAAAAGTCCCGCTGCCAAGCCCCCGACAACAACCTCCTTGAACCGCCCGAAGAGAAGAATGAGGTCTGGTCACCACTGGTGACCTCTGACCTCTGCTGCTCAGGGAACCAGGCCTTCTTAATACGTGTCACTCATCTGACACGTGAGTTTATTAGATTCATACTCAAGTGTGTAAGGCAAAAGAAAAGTGTTGATGAGCTCCCAAACACATCCATCACCACAGGCCTGCTGGGCCTTCCCCTCCTTCTCCTTGTTCTGGAAAAGATATATATATACTTATATCAAAATATAGATATATATACTTATATCAAAATATATATAAAAAAGAATAACCACAAATTTAAGCTGATGTTTTTTGGGCCACTCTGGGTCCTCCGCCCCATGTGTCCCGCATTGACCTAGATAGAAAGGAAGGAGCTTAAGTTATATAGTCCATGTGCACAGCCAAACCGCAAAAACATGAAAAAACAACACAGCGGCAGCGCTAACAGGATTTGTGATATTTGTTTTGACTTTGAATTTAGCAGGGAGCAAAAAAAAACAAGCACACAGTTGTGATGAACAAGAGCAATGTCAGAGGTAAAGGAGAGTAAAAAAAAGAGACAATAAAACATCCGTTTTGTGAAGATTATTGTTAAAAAATGTTCAGGACCTAACATCCTGAACACCTCCTACAAATATTATCTCTTTAAGCTGCACAGCTGGTGTTATATGATATACTGTTATGGAGAGGTCTCCATGTTTTAGGAATCTTGCACTGCCCCCTTTTGGACATAGTAAGTTACGCCCCCTGATTGTTTTTTAAGTTTTGTATTTTAATATTGACTTCATGTATAATATATTATAATTTCAAGTATTTACACTGTCAGTTTTTTTTTAATTATTATTATTATTTTAGAAAAAGTTGATTTTAACATTAATTCCCACTTATAAATAATCACTTGTCAGTAAAGAGACGCTGATTCATGAGTTACAAGATAGGAATAAAAACAAATTAATACTGTACATGATGTAGTGTAGTGTAGTAGAGATATAATCAAGACTAAAAGTGATATTGCACTTTATTGGAGCACATTGTTGAGGAGCTTGTCTTACGTGAAGCTTTTATTTTGTTTTGTTGTAACTTATAATAAATGCACATATCAGAGAGACATGTTGTTAAACAATTAATAATATTAATGATATAACAATACATAATATATTTTTTTAAATGCATAAAATAGTGCCGTTCTTTCCGATTCCCTACGCGCCTGCGCACATACTTGTCCCTCCACGGCCTCCGTCGCGACACCGGAAGCTGACGGCGCGTCGCCATATTGTCTCTGAAACAGCAGAAATCGCTCAGAGCGACCGGCGACGCGGGGAGACACGGGACAGCCGGCGGCCTTACCGAACCCGGCTCGTTGGGAAGAAGCCTGGTCGTCCACTCCATCAAGGGGGTAAGAATCCGCCGGTGGGTTTTGTCCACCTTCAGAGCAGGCGGCCCTGGTTCTGTGCGGAAGCTAACGGGCGCTAACGGTTAGCCGCGCTAAAGTTAGCATGCCAGCACCGTGGGCCCCATCGACAAGTTTCTAACACCTTCACACTCCTCTGCGTTTGATAAGTTATTTTATAACAACTATTTTGTATTCACTGGGGAATTGAAGGGTAGACAACTGAGTGTTTTTTTTTCAACGTCCGTTGGTTATTGACCTTTTACGATCCCATGATTGCGGATGCATCAAATGAGCAAATGCATGTCGATATCTTGGCACTAAAATGGTGTGGAAATACTTGGATTTAAATATTAGGCAGCACCTGCTGTATTAATATACAGGGTTTTGTTGTAAAAATCAATAATATTCAACCGCAGCTACAGTGAATCTAATAATGGTGCACAACTGCAACCACAGTCATTTATATTTCATGCTCAATCAATTCATCACATTATATCTGTCTGGCCCATATAAACACATCCGTTTGTCTCCAAGGGGTTTAACAACTCTACACAAGTCTCGTCGTTAATCTTCAATAAGGCCCAGGATAAAACACACGCTCTGTATTGGATCAATTCATTTTGTTGGCAGGATATTAGTATGGTTGATTTTTCTCACATAAAAAAAAATAGAATATTGCATATTCTAAAAAAAACATTTATAAAAATCAGTAAAATGTGGCTGGATAAAAAACACTGACTGTCGCTGGTGAATATGGTCAATTTTAATCCTCTTTGTAGGTTTTGTGATTATTAAATATGACATAAGCTGCAGTGTTCAGGGTCAAAACATGTCCGTCCTCAGTCATGCATTCATTTACAAAGCTTTTCGTGAACACTTGAGTGGACTGGTTTTGTCCCAAGCTCTCTCGTACGCACGTTCTCAATGACCGTGTCAAATAAAAGAAGCGTCCACCCTATTTTCTGTTTGGACTTAAAAATCACACCCATAAATCATGTGACTCTCATGTCACACACATCAGCCACGATGCCCCCTAATATCCTTTAATGCTTTTTAAGCTTCAGGTTCAAAATGATTCAAGGTTAAGGAGCCACAAACTCCAGCAGGAAGCCTCGTTAGCCTAAAATCGAGTATGACACCGTGACTCCATTGAATCTGCTTCTCCGGTGGACCAGCTCGATAACGGAGGTTGTCCACATGGAACCGAATGTCTGAATAGAGGCCAATGTCCCAATATTTCGGTGTAAAGCATGATTTCAATTCATTCCGAGTTTTTGGAAATGGCCCTGATCCAAATATTCTACAGTGTCGTATGTTATGTGTGATCTTGTGTTTTCATTTAAAGACGTCTTTTATAGGTTTTGACACAAATAAACCACTGCCCTCACGATGACCCAGCATGTGTTTTATGACGCACATCTTTAATACAATTATTCTTTGTGCAAATGAATGAAATATTTATGCATCTCCCGCAACATTTTTCCATTTCCTTCACTCGTCCTGCTTTGGAAAAAAGGAGTTGTGTGGCTGTGACGAATTCCTGGGCGCCAGAGTGACACGAAATAGATTGGTGTGTTTTCAGTTGGGATCAATAACCTCACAGCTCGTCCCTTTCGTGCTCCAGCAACTGAACCTTTTTAAAAGTGGTGCATAGAACAAATGCTCAGCTGGAGCCGAATAGATAAGATTATGCAAAAATAGATTTGTAGATGGTAATCATCAGCTAAACACACACGCGCGTGAGTCACATTATTGTAGAAAGGAGGGTGGCAGCGTTGCACACCAAGTATATCTCTAATCTTCACCTTTCTCCTCGTCCTCAGCTATCCCAACGTGCCCCTGGTGGTCCCTCCCCCGTCCTCAAATAACCCCCCTCCCCACCCGAACCCCTCGTCCTGTCGGCATCGGACCCCCCCCCGGGTTCCCCTACCTCCCCTCCTCCTCCCCCCCGCCTCCCTTGTTGAACCAACCTTCCTCCGCTCTGATAGGCCGCCCCCACCATCTCTGCCAAGCTGTCGGACATGTCAGGACCCGTGCCGAGCCGGGCCCGAGTGTACACCGAGGTCAACACTCACCGGCCCAGAGAGTACTGGGACTACGAGTCCCACGTGGTGGAATGGGGGTAAGTGGCTTCTTTGTGGATTCTAATTCAACACTCCATGCTGCCGACTCTGCAGTTAAGCACCGGTTGTTTCTCCCCTCCGCAGAAACCAGGACGACTTCCAGCTGGTGCGGAAACTGGGACGAGGAAAGTACAGCGAAGTCTTTGAGGCCATCAACATCACCAACAACGAGAAGGTGGTGGTGAAGATACTCAAGGTACGTGTCCCGCACAAAGACGGGAAGCACGGACGGCTCCGTCCCCCCTCTCACCAAACTTTTTTTCTTTCTCCGTTCAGCCGGTGAAGAAAAAGAAAATCAAGCGCGAGATTAAGATTCTGGAGAACCTGCGCGGAGGTCCCAACATTATCTCCCTCATCGATATCGTCAAAGACCCCGTCGTGAGTAAAAAAAAACTCCATGGTTTTGGCTCACGCCATATTTAATGGGTTTACATTTCATACGTGGGGTTCTGAAATATGATTAATATACCGATAGTGTGGTGAGCCCACCACCTGTGCAAGATTCTCCAGGTCACTGGGGCTGGAGAAGTACGTGTCTGTAAGTACTGGTCCAGCCATAGCTGTACTGTAGATGTGTGTGTGTGTGTGTGTGTGCCACACACACACGCAGTGTTGTCTTCCTGTTGTGTCGGGGCTCGCTCCAAAGAATGGTGCGACAACGACGGCGACGACGTTGTGTTCCTTGTTTTCTGTTTTGCCAAAATGATGAAAAGTCACGTGTGACACAAGGTGCAATTTTCCGGCCGTTTTGTGTATTTAATGTATCCCATTTTTAAAAAGCATCATCAGACCCTCACTTATAAATGTTGCACAGATGAAAGTTTCATTTTGCTCCGTCACATGGGCCCTGGCAACGCGTGACTTTAGCTGCAGATGAATAGATGCTAAAAGTATTATTAGATGACGGGAGAAAGCCAGTTGGACAGATAAAGTCGCACTGTGAGCAACACGTTGTCATTTGTGGGCTTTTATCCCTTCATAGTCCACAAGTCATTTAATAGAATGATTTATTATGGTGATTTAGTCTTCTGTTCATTCATGTCTACAGAAAATAAATGTAAATGTTCCAATGTGGCTTAAACCCCCGAATGTACGACCACGGACTCGCACCTGTACGCGATGAGGCAATGTACGCCACGCAGGTTGTCATGGAAACGGACAAAAAAATACATTTGGACTGTTGCTGACAGTGGGGCTGCTCGATTAGTTCATATTTCGTTCATTGGATCAAAATTGTATAACACACAACATTGATTTTTTTTTTTCAGTCCCGGACTCCTGCGTTGGTCTTTGAACACGTCAACAACACGGACTTCAAGGTTGAACAAAGTTGAATTTAAGCTTAATCTGTCAAATTGTGTGGCTGTGTGAGATTGGAGCCCATAACATACTAATGGTTTTGATTTGGTTTCCAGCAACTGTACCAGACTCTGACCGACTACGACATCCGGTTCTACATGTACGAGATCCTCAAGGTGAGTCGACTCCAGAGTTTTAATTTATTTTTATTATTATTATTATTATTATTATTATTATTATTGTTATTGTTATTATTATTATTATTATTATTATCATTATTATTATTATCATTATTATTATTATCATTATTATTACTATTATTGCAGGCCCTGGATTACTGCCACAGTATGGGAATCATGCACAGGGATGTGAAGCCACACAACGTGATGATCGACCACGAACACCGCAAGGTTTGTGCTCACACTTTTATATATTCAAAATGATATCACATTGTTATAAAACTATTTTTAGAAATTCATAAATAAGTAGATGCAATAAGACAGAGACGCAGGATTATAAACCAAGTTATTGCAAAATACATTTGTATGACTTTTTACTGTTCACTTGTGATAGTGTGATAATTGAGTAAATGTTGTGTTGAGTTCTCAAACTGCTTCCTCTCCGTTGTGTGTGCGCGTGTGTGTGTGTGTGTGTGTGCGTAGCTGCGCCTCATCGACTGGGGTCTGGCTGAGTTCTACCACCCAGGACAGGAGTATAACGTCAGAGTGGCTTCGCGCTACTTCAAAGGACCCGAGCTGCTGGTGGACTATCAGGTACGTCGGTGGGATTCAGGGTGGTCTGTCAAAACCAGATTTTTATTTATTTATTTATTTATTTTTGTGAATGAATGAAATCGGAATTTGTCAATTGTGTTCCTGTCTGTTTGAATTTTTTTTACTACATGTACGATATAATTTAAAAATGGTAAAGCTGAGCTCACCTGTAGTCATTCTTCATGACTCGGCTTTAGGAATTGATTTTTGAATTGATCATGACATGATCATAATTATTGATTATGGCAGCCGTTTTTTGCCTGATCTGCGGTAAACGTCAGCGCGGCCCATGTTGAAGCCGCAGTTGAAAAAATCACATGTTTATCCCGCATGTGTTGTGCGTGTCAGATGTACGACTACAGTCTGGACATGTGGAGCCTCGGCTGCATGTTGGCCAGCATGATCTTCAGGAAGGAGCCATTCTTCCACGGCCACGACAACTACGACCAGGTAAACCCCCAGCGGGTCGCCCGCTGACACCTGAGGAAAAGGTCCCAGCTGGAGACTGAGCGGCTGTTTTTTTTTTTTTTTTTTTATTTTTTTATTAATCCAGTTAGTGAGAATAGCGAAGGTCCTGGGAACGGAGGATCTCTACGACTACATCGACAAGTACAACATCGAGCTGGAACCTCGCTTCAATGACATACTGGGAAGGTGAGGCCTGGACCCCACACACACCACTCTCTGCACCCTTCCCACCTCTCCAGCAGACAAATGTGGTGATGATGACGACGATGAGGCTTTTATTTTGTTAATGTTCTCAATACTCAGGGGTTGAGAAAAAAGAGCAAATCTGAAATGCCCCAAAGTTGTTCAATTTAAGAAATTCAGTATACCATGGTGTTTATTGCTCTTGAATTTTCTGCCAGACATTCTCGTAAGCGGTGGGAGAGGTTTGTGCACAGTGAGAACCAGCACCTGGTGAGTCCGGAGGCTCTGGACTTCCTGGACAAGCTGCTGCGCTACGACCACCAGGCCCGGCTGACGGCCCACGAGGCCATGGACCACCCGTACTTCTGTGAGCCCCCGAGATATTGTGCTTATGACTATTTATAGAATATAATCAAATAAATCGGGTCTTTAAAACCTGTCGTTTCCTCCCACAGTTCCCATCGTGAAGGATCAGGCTCGTGGGGGCGGAGTCAACCTGCCCAGTGGGAACGCTGCCGTGAGCTCAGCCAGCATGATCTCGGGTGAGGACCGGGACGTCTTTATAATAAAAAGATTTACATCCTGTATTTGACGAGGGCATTTATTTTTATTTTTTTTCTGAGTATTGGTTCATCTTCATGTCATCTAATCTGCTCAGGTATCTCTGCCTTGCCAGCCTCCACTGCCCTGCTCTCTGGATCTCCGGTTCTGTCTGCTGCCCCCAACGTCCTGAGCGTCCCGGTGCCGGCTGCTGCAGGGGCCCCGCAGTGACACCCCCCCCCCCCCCCCTTTTATTTAATCCCCCCCCCGCCCTTTTATTT
The DNA here is from genome assembly GCA_016785305.1 of Colistium nudipinnis. NCBI lineage: Eukaryota > Metazoa > Chordata > Actinopteri > Pleuronectiformes > Rhombosoleidae > Colistium > Colistium nudipinnis. Next base: position 182,008 of record JAFBJU010001034.1, read on the forward strand.
AATTTTTTTCCTGCTCCATCTCTGATGGCGGAGATAACCTGACATCTGAAATGAATGTTCTGTGTAACTCAAATATACAGGTACCCCTTCTCATTTCCCCTCGATCTGTAGTGGATTACACATGGGTGTGTGTGTGTGTGTCTGTGTCACCCACGGTGGATGGTTAAGGCACTGGTGTGTGTGTGTGTGTGTGTGTGTGTGTGCACGAAGTGGATGTTGGCCGTCAGGACCACAAAGTAAAAGAAAAGTGCATCCTGTACAGTTTAATACCAAAACATAGAAAAAAAACAGAAACACGGAGACGCTTCGTTTACCTCCCGACTCCAGTCTTAACACCGTGGAAGAGTTTGGTGCTGTTCAGTGCTCCTGGTGTGTGTGTGTGTGTGTGTGAGAGAGTGTGAGAGAGAGAGAGAGTGTGTGTGTGTGTTAACAGAATGCCGCTTCAACACTTGCTCTGCCTGTCAGTAGTTTTGTCTCGCCACGCCCACATCGGTCTTCTTTTTGATAAAGCTCCGCCCCCTCCCGTCATGGCCGTGCGTGGTCTAAAAAACGTTTTTGTATTGAGAAATGTTGAGCTGGAGAGAGTTTGCGCCATCAGGAGGTCTTGATCGAGTCTGCAGAAACCAGGTGAGCTTCGTTCAGGTTCCTGAAGAAAACGAGTTTCTCAAAACGTGCTGCTTTCTAGATCCTTGAATTCGCTTCAAGTGGCTTTTTTTTTTTTTTTTTTTTTTTTCTTGAATTCACTTCAAGGCATAACCAAAGTTTACTCAGTGGGAGGAAGTGAGGGGAGGAGAAGAAGGGTTCTGCAGTTTATCGGCTCTCGGTCCTGGAGATGAAATGTTGAACAGCACTTGAGAAAGGAAAAAAAAAAAAAAGACCCTGCAGTACATATGCATCCATTATTATTTCTTTTCCTCTTCCCCCTTTTCAAAAAAAACCTTATAATGCAAATAAATGCCGACATGTATACGTTGACCTGTGACCTGCAGCGGTTTGAGTCCCTACATCACTGTATATATTTTTATGTTCTTATGTAGAAGACTAGTATTGGAGAATATTTGTGTAAATAAACGCGTGTTTTATTTATCAGGTACATCCGACTGATTTATCACACACACACTGCATCACGGTTACAAAGTGCAAATATATATATTTTTTTCCTGTGTTTTTTCCTTCCTCCTTTACTCCTGGATGATAAACTGAGAGACGTAATTCTGCCTTTTTTTTTTTTTAATCTGCAGTCTTTATTCAACATATCTGTGGATAAATTACAAAACCTCCTCCTGTTTAATAATAATAATCCAGATTAGGATCTTTGTTAGAACGGAGGTTGGGTGATGTCGGTGGTCTTGGTTCCCGTGGTGTGGAGCTCCCACTCGGACAGCTGCTGGAGGAAGCCCGTGTTTGGCCTCGCGTGGGGTCCACACTGCAGCACGTGGCTCCAGGCCTCCTGACCGCAATATATATATATATACTGTAAATGATCCTTTATATTCATTCTATTTTTATTCGTCTTGTGTGTTGAAAATGATCCACTTCCTGTTCTGTGGAAACTACACGCTGTTTTTTTTTTATATTTTAAATATCCTGGAAAAAAACACAGAGCTTGAAATGTGGAGCATTTACTTCAGATGATCCTTTTTTTTAAATGTATTTAACGTTTGTGTTTCAGCGTGTGGCTCCTGAGAAAAAAAAAAGCGTCGCGCGCTCTGGATATTTATTCTCATTCTTTTATAATTCTTCAGATTGAAATGTTGATACAGATGTTTTTCTAACAAATTTCTTTCGTTTTCAAAAATGAGCAAAATCCAAGAGTCCAGAACTCGGTGCCGACATTTACAGTGGTTCTGTTTTATTTTCTCGTAAAATCCTGCTTTTTTTTTTGGTCTAAAAGTAAAACTCTTCTCACCCTCAGTGAGGATTTCAGGCGGTGCATGAGGAAGGCCAGGGTCACGGCGCTGCAGCGACTTCGTCCTCCCCTGGAAACGACCAGAACGCGAGATCCAGAGTCGATGTGAGATCCTGAAAATGGCCGAAAATGGAATTTCTAAACTCAAAAAGTGTAGTTTATAAATTCATTTGATCCAAAATTTGATTTTGTGATTTTTGCAAATATTTTTGAAGGATTCAAAACAACTTGCCAATAAAACGACACGTCCTTTCAAAGCTGGAATATAAATCCGACGTGACGGAGTCGGACACTGAGATGTTGAGAACTTGGTGATCCTCCGTGGTGGATCTGGACAAAGTTCAAGAGGAACTTGAGGTAAAAAATCACAGCGTTTCACTGGGAGCTTCATTTTTCAATATGCCGAGTCCTGTTTTACTCCTGATGTTCCCTCTGGGAGAGGCTGAGGACAGCTGTGATCTTCAGATCTCTGAGGATGGAGGCGTCTCTTCCTTGTTCCTGGTCTCCGAGGTACAGACGTCCCGTCAGGACCTCCAGGGGATAGACCTTCAGCTCCTCCAGCTCCTGAGACCAGAGACTCACCTCCAGTTATTTGTGCTGTATTCCATTCCTCTGAGGTATTTTAACTTTACACTCACTTTGACCTTTGACCTCTCCCTGTCTGCCCTTTTTTTTTTTTTTTACTCAAATCCCATTCCCTATTTATTTATTTTTCCCTGGTCTGAATAATTCCTGTATAATTGAATGTTTGGAGCCTCACCCTGATGGTGTACGAGGTTTTCTCCGTCCTCAGGAACGGGTAGAGAGCCGAGAACCTGCGGAAGCCTCCGGCCAGGACCAGGACCGGACGGAGACGGAGCGAAGCCAGAACCTGAGCGAGTCCACCAGCGCCGTCTGAGGAGACATCTCAACCGTGAGTGTCAGAGCCGGAGATCGATGTGCGTTATTAGTCATCATTGTAGCTCTCGACCTGGTTCCTGTAAAGATCCGCTGCTGCTGTCGTAAAGCACCACGTATTGAAAACCGTTCAGCTCCACCGGCCCGACACATCCACCCGGAGAGTCCTGGAGTCGCACGTTGATCCGTGACACAAGGTGAAAAATATTTATATTTATTATATGCAGTTTAATCGTTTTTTTTTTACTCTTTTCTGGATTCAATATAGATATTACATTTATATTTTTTACGATAAATCATCATGGACTAAAAGTCTTTTATACCAAAGAAATTCCTCTGAATCTTGAGATACGATTAAATCCGCACCAAATTGACTCTTTGAGCCGTTCTGATGTGGCTCGTGTTGTAATCTTGTCTTCCACGAGCATCTAAAAGAAAAGAAATCTGAATGATCATTTTTCAGTTGTCAATTCGACGTTGAGCTCTGATAACTTGCGATCGGCGTCCGAGTCTCACCGATCAACCAGAGGAAGTTCACTTCAGCCAACCTGGAAACAGATCTGCGCTGATTCAGCAGATTATAGAGTTCACCGGGTTCACACATCCTGATCTCGGACATCCCGCCAACACAAATATAAACACGTCTGTTGACAACAGCTGATCGTTGGATTAGGTTTGAGCCAGAAATAATCCAGGGAACATCTAGGGAGGAGTTGGTTTCAGAGTTTGTTTACATGAGTGGTGTTGCTAAGCAACGCGGTGTCCTCCCTCATTGGAGGTCGATGATGATGTGGAACCTTAAAGTCACCATGCTTATTTAAACCTTTAAATGATGTCTTCACCAACAGCCATAACACATATATATACAATTATTACTTATAATTGTGAACAATAGAATTATAATCTGGTATTTAGAGGGAAGCTTTGATTTCATCTGCGTGTGTGTGTGTGTGTGTGTGTGTCTTTGTCCAGGAGGCTGCAGTGTGGCTCTATGCCACAAACTAAGAGTAATACAATGCCACAAAGTATTTGTCCTTGAGTGGAAATATGTTTTGGTAAAACCGTTATCCAGCCGATCAATAGGAATGGATTTCTGGAATATTTATAAATATGTGAAAATGATCCGACATTGAATGATTAGGTTTTCTCCAGAAATGTGTGTTTTTTTTTTTACTCAATTTTCATGTGAAAAAATATTAGTTACATTTTCCAATGTTTTATTCAAAAAATAACAAATACTTATCTAAATAAAATCTTTTTTTTCCAGTTTGACAAAGCAGAGCGTGTCAAAGAAGACGAATACGGGACAGAGGACGAGTCGGAGGACGCAGGTCGGTGTTCATGTCCATCTCTAAGGTATTTTGCGCCTGTGTGTGTCTGTGTCGGCCCTCCTCCCTCCTCCCCCAGCCGTGACCTGATCAGATGTGAGGTGATGTCAGCACTTTATCGACCTCACTGCTGTCGCCTCCTCGTCTCCAGAGAGGGAGAGAGAGAAAGAGAGAAGGACAAGGACAAGAAGAGGACAAAGAGAGAGAGGGAGGGAGAGAGAGAGTGATGGATGAGAAAGCAAAAACACAGGTATCTTTTCTCATGGAGATTTACTTCCAACCTGCTCTCTCTATTGTACACATTGAATCCAAATACTTGTACTTAAATTGTCTGCTATTTTTATTAAAACAATTATAAATGTTTTCTCTTAAGTAGAATTGGATTCTTTTCCTATATTTTACATGGAGTTTCCATTGATATAAAGTTTATTTTACAGAATTAAAAAACACAACATAAAACATAAAATCAAATCCGACAAATACATTTACCTTCATAAAATAGATACGGCTTGGACAAAATAATGGAAAACATCTGATTTCTTTCTGTTTTAACAAAGATGAATGAATTCAGAGGATCTAACATATATTGTTAGAACCAAGGTGTCTTATATTTATTTGTATGAATAGATATACAGTATATATATATAGTTCCCTGCCTACGTTTCAAGAAATATAGTATTCTCTATTTCTCTAATATTTAACTATATTCTGCTGACACTTTTTTTTTTCTGGTGTCGTACATGAGCCGTGCAGAGGCTGAATCTGAATCTCAGCCTGCGCCACTCCACAGGAAATATGAGACGCAGCCAGAGATTTCCAAACAAAACGGCAAAAACAGATTTTTATTGGTCACGTTAAGAAAAATCAAAGTTAAAAATCAGCTTTGCGTTTCCCGTGATCAAGCTCCTCCGGAAACAAGGCATGGAACAGCGTCACACACACACGAATAACATGCAGCTTCTTCTTCTTCTTCTTCCACAGATACATTTATTACATCACTTTACAGAGTGAGAATATATTTGGACATTCAGAGCTAAATTGAAATGAAAATAATACTGAGAGGAATGTTGAGCTTGAAAGAGGATCGGATGATGACGTGGCGTCACTGTGCTCTTGGTTTAATTTGGCTCCACTCTTTGATTGTTTAAATATAAGGAGGAAAAAAGTAAAAAAAAAAATTGAAAAAAACAAAAGTGTTTCTCCTTTCTGATCGTGTGACGATCTCCGATATTTAAATTTAGCCAGATCAGTTGATCCGATCCGAAATGTCATGATTCCGACAAAAAAATAAAAAAGAAATACATTCCATTATAACAGTCAGGGACCCTGGTCCTCAGGTTAAAGGGATTTATCTAAAGAAATAAAAAAAAACATTTCTTTACATCCTCTCAATAATCGAGAAACATTTTCAACGGCTTTACGATATATCCCTTTAATGTCCCGTTTCATTTGTTGTGTGCTATTTTTCACCTTCACAGTCGTACGCTGATTGTACAAGACTCACATCTTTGACCCACAAACGGACACACAACATCTCGCTCAGGCCACGTAGAAACACATTTTATACATTTCGTAGACTTGACATGAATCATTCACCTGGACAGAATAGTTTCATTCCTGTCTCTTATACACATCTTTCTCCAGAAATGTGTGTTTTTTTTTTTACTCAATTTTCATGTGAAAAAATATTAGTTACATTGCAGTATATAATAATACTGAAGGCTAAAACATGTTTCTGACTAAATATATATAATAATCCATATTCTTTTCTTTGAGAGGAATTTTAATGATTCGCTTTGACAATGGCGATAAATCATTTTGTTATAAATTAGCACTGGTTCTTAATATGAAATATGTTCTTCGTAATAAATACGTCATTAATACTTAGTCTTTAATATTTAATACTGGCAGGTGCCCATCATCCGGTTTGAGTGAGGTGGTGAGGATTAGACACGCCCCCTTTTTTTTTCATATGCACCAGCCCAAAACAAATGTACCTCAAGTAACATAATATCTGATAGTTGTGTCATCTCTTCGTTGTACAACCGTATAATCTGAGTGTGCACAAATATGGAAAAGCCACGCAGATTATTATTTTCCATGTGGAGCAGAAAAAATGGAATCGGAGGATTTTTTTTCTGAAAACTCGTATCGTGGCGAAAATAAAAGTAGTGTGAGGGTTGACGATCGTGTTAATTACAGATGTATATTGTGACCTGACGTGACGACACGAACTCGTACATTCATCGAGTGTCGGAGTAAAACGCTTATTAAAAATGATATTTGTGCACATTGTGTTTTAAGATTTCATTTCAACGTGGCAGTTTATTTTCACTTTTTTTTTTTCTCTGCGGCTGCAGGACGCTTCGTGATTAATGAGTTTAATCTCCTGTTCTCTGCTGAAGTGTCCCCGAGTGAAGCTGTGAATCCAAAGCAGCAGAGCTCCCACTGACCTTTGACCTCTCTGCTCAGAGGCGTCGAGGAGGGACCGCGTTGTATTATTTTATTTCTCGGAGGGGACGCTCGTCCTTCAGGTGACTGTGAGCGCTGGGACGAGGATGTATTCAATATCGCAAATTCATCCTCTCATAGAGTGAAGCTTGTTCATTGGTTCACAAAAGTGAAGTTACCACATTTATCATTTATAGACAATATATTTTTTTTTTCTGCCAGCGAAACAAACTGATTTATGAGGCTCCGCCTCCTCACAGACCGCGATGATGTCCTGGGTTTATTCCCGTGCGGGACGTCCCGTTGTGTCCCCTCTGCCCGCTACAATCCCAAGACATCGGAGAACAATCCGGGAAATAAATAGAATGTTTCCATTTCTACGGCAGCAGAATGAATGCGGATGGATCCAGATTCGGGGCCTGACGTTCAGACTCTGGATTCTCTCTCTACGCTGGATTCTGGTTGCAAGATGGAAACCTTTTTGGACTCCTTGTTTTATTTGACCTCCAGTCTGATGGAGTCACGTGAGGGGATGGGACCAGAAACCTTCAACAGCTCCAGATTATCTTCTGATGGAACACCGGGACATTTTTCTGGATTTTCTGGATGATGGTCCAGAAACATCTTCACCGGGAGAAAACTTCCCAATATCCCCAAAAACATCTTCACCTAACCCTAACCCTCAGACCGACCACCCTCTTCTTCACACCTGAATGAGCCACAATGCAATGCTTTGATCAGGGATTCCGCTGGGACAATGCTGCGTTCAAAGTCGCCTGGGAGAGGAACCAGCAGGATTATTCATGTGCGATGACATCACTATGACATCACGCGGCTCCCCCTGGAGCTCAGAGACGTTGGAGATGAACTTCCGGCTCTATCTGACCCTTAATCCGAGTCGGGATACTCAACGCCTCGTTAAGAATCCAGCTCTTCAACAATCACCTCACGTCAACGTCTCCATCGCCGCCTCCTCAGGCTCACCCAGAATCCTCCTCTGTGAACCTCCGTTTCCTCTCACTCTGTCTCTCGCTGAAACAGCAGCAGATTGTTGTTGGTCCATGTTTGAGGATAAAAAGTTCCACAGTGGCCATGAAAACATGTTCTGAAACCTCCACACGCGTGTTCCAGTGAGGATCAGTGAGCTCAGAGCATCAGCTGAAAGCCCAGATTTGTTTGGTCTGGTTCTTGTCTGGTTCAGCTACCGCATGCTGAGTCAGAAAATCCAGATTTGTGAAATAAGCTGGAGGTGGAGCGGAGAAACGAGGACCAGACTCATCCGTCAATCCCATAATCCACTGCGGCTTTTAATAACCTAATGGAACCACCTCATAATATGAGTCGACCCGGCGAAGCGAGTCACGACCCGCAAGAAATGCATCTGACTGAGATTTATTTCACGGATTATTGTTCCTACTCGTGACGGCCACGTCCAATCACCTCAGAGACGAGAAGCCAAACATTTAAAAAATCGAATTAAAAAAACTCTGGGACACATCAGCAGCAGCAGAGACCGTGGCGGGAATCGAACCCATGACCACTAGCGACGTGAACGGCGAAGGTGAAGTGTCAGAGTTGAAAGAAGAATTATATTTTCGCCGGGGGTGAATATTTGCCTTTGTGCTCTTTTCTGTTTTTAATAATCAATTATTCTTAAATAACGTATTGATTACCAAATCGTCTCAAGGTTGCATTTGATCATACCATTTTCCATTTAGTCGTTTTTAATTTAAAAAATGCCAAACGCATCAATCTCGAATTCTTTTCTTGATTATCGTCGATGAGCAAAAAACAAAACCAGAGATTTCTTAATTTAAACTTTTTTCTAAATTTTCTTTGTTGCGTCCACCTGGGCTCTGGGATTAATGGATCGATTCACTGATTCATTTCGATGAAAATGTTAACTCATCTCCCATATCTGTAGTGGTGAGCCTCCCAGAGTTCGTCATCTTAAATGTGTGTATTTGGTTTTCTGAGCTTTTGCTGGTCCTCCACATCGTAGTATTACGTAGTATTTACAGAATATTTGTACTATGAAGTAAAAAGCCGGTACATATTGAGATTAGCATGTGGCTACATCGGCTAATTGGCTCACTCGACAGACATTAGCATAATACTATTTGTGTATAGACAATTTACAGTGTGTGTGTGGATTAAGGCAGATTGTGTCCTTAAAAGTGACATGTGTTTACATATCACACAAATGAATTAAAGGTTCAACTCTTCTCCGTTCTGAATGTTCGGAATTTTTCAGGATCCAGATGAATCTCCACTGTTTTTCTTTTTTTATTAACTGTGATCAGAAGTTCTCGGCTGAGATTGAAAGTGTTTATCAGAACGTCCATTGAGGATCAGGAGGTGTCGGATTAACGCGTGTTGGTGTATTTGGGGATTAGGATCTGAGAATGAGACTCTTTTTTTTTTTTTGCGGATTCATCGCCTGCAGAAGTGAAAGTGTTGAATAAGTGACAGAGAGAGGCGAAGAGTTTCGCGCCGTCTCTTCACAGATTTCATCGTCTAATTTTGTCACTTGTTAAAATTCCAGGTCTCTGGAAACAGATTCTGGATTTGACTCTTCAACACATTTCCCATCAAAAGAAAAAAAAAACATCCCACATGTCGGTGAAATACAAAAATAAAATAAAACTAAATGACCTCTTCAGATGGTGTGAGTGTGTTGCACTGATGCACTCTGGGTAATTAACGCCACCCGCTCCGCACTGACTCATCTTCCCCTCCTACACGTTCCGCTATTGATGTTTCCTTCGGAAATCGGAGCAAATTCGGATTCAGGCATTAAAAAAAAACAAAAAAAAAAACTATTTAATCATGCGAATATTAAACCTAAATTAAGCAAAACAGATAAGATGTTGTTAATATTTGAAAAAGTTGATTAATACTAAAATAAAAAAATAACTTTTCATAATGTCTCTAATCAGAAATTGATATACTTTTCCTTAAATCACAGGTGATTTAATTTTGATATTTTCTAACTTCCCATTTATCGCTGATGCTGGTGGTACATTTATTTATTTGTTTTGCCTCATTTTAAATACTAGCACCAAATGCTTTTTTTAAATGATTATTTAATAATAAAAACTCCATTTCCTGTCCTGACACCAGCGTCGGATGTGAAGATGAATCTTGTGATAAGGATTTACATATGTGGATATTAATTATTCTTTTCTTCTTTCTACAGTTTGAACCATTGTCGGACACAATGTGCTTTTCTCATGCTGGGATGTTTTCGGGCTCCGATCAATAATATTCAGCCTCGTTATCCACAGTCTTACCTTCTCGTCTCCTATTGGACGGATCCTTCGTTCATCAGGTCAAACGTCCTTCTGTGATTGGTTAGAATAAATAACCCATTCACTCTCTTTATGTCTGATCTCCAAGGTGGCCGCTCGTGCTCCAGGCGTGCTTCGTCCCGTCAGCACAAACTTCTGCTGGGATCTGCACCATTTTGCATCCCTTCTCTGCAGCCCAGCAGCCAATCAGAGGAAGGCAGAGCTAAATCACAGCTGGTTCACTCCGTGTGACGAGGAGGACTGCGTGTCCGCTGGGTTCCTGCTGGGTCCCGGCTCTGATTTGGAGTCCGCTCGTTCCACCTGAAACTCCTCCCCTCCTCCGTCCTCGACTCCGCCCTCTCCGCCGGCCAGCTGCTTCATCCTCAGGTTGATGGAGCCGTAAGTCCTCTTGGGTCGGACGAAGGCCGCGCGGCGCCGGTACATCTCGCCCCGGCAGATGGACACCATGAGGAGCACGGAGAGGAACATGCCCCCCAGGGTCAGCAGGCCCAGGCCCGCGATGATGCACTTGTCCAGGTGGGAGCCCAGCTGGGCGTAGTACATCTCCAGCTTCTCCATCTGGCGCGCCGACACGGAGTCCCGGTCGACCTTGGCCTCCCGCGGGATGGTGTAGGCGATGACCACCAGCACGATGCCGCTCACCAGGAACACCAGCGCGAAGATGAAGCCGTAGTCGGCCGAGTGGTCGTCGTGGGCGGAGCCCGAGGGGTGGAGCTGGGTGAAGTCCGGCCCCTCCTCCTGAGCTCCACCGTCCTCCTCATCGTACGCCTGGAGGCGGAGCTCCAGATGCTCCCGCTTCAAAAAAAATTGAAATGATCCTTTAGATCAGGAAAATAAATCAGAGCAACAGTCCAGGTCCGTTTTTAATAATCAATGACTATTTATTATCAACACATCGGTTTCCTAATTCTCATCTGAGCAGAAACAAAAATGGAGATTTTAGTTTAATTTAAGCTTTTTTTTTTGTCGCCACATTATTAAACTAAATTATAAGCCTAAAACCATTGAAATACATTTTCCTCTATGGATTTGAAACTGTGTACAGTGAGCAACATCCTCCGACCTTTGACCCTCGCATCGAGCAAGTCAAAATCAAAAACTTTGTGTAAAATAACCACCATCTGTGCGTATCTTTAATTTAAGCTTTTTTTTTTGTCGCCACATTATTAAACTAAATTATAAGTCACGCTCACTATTTTACATTTTTAATCAATCAAATTTTATTTTGTAAAGCCTAAAACCATTGAAATACATTTTCCTCTATGGATTTGAAACTGTGTACAGTGAGCAACATCCTCCGACCTTTGACCCTCGCATCGAGCAAGTCAAAATCAAAAAACTTTGTGTAAAATAACCACCATCTGTGCGTATCTGTGTTTTAATTTTGGTAATAATGAATTCTCCACTTTTATTTAAAGACTTGGTCCGGATTTCAGAGCTCGAGGCCTTTCAAACTCGTGTAATCTCTACAATCTGGATCTGTGCCGCTGATCCTCCTGCGTCGAGCTTTGCTTTACTTGGAATTCTGGGTAATCGGGATATTTAGGAGATTTTTGGACTGATTGCAAAACAATGTCACGGGGAGCAGAGGTTTGTCTGTGCCGTGAAGTTTTATCTGCAAACAAGTGAAAATAATTCATCATGGTTGCCTTTATGATGAATATATCAAATGAAATAAATATATATATGTTTTTATTTGACAAGTCCAGGTAAGTATTCTTTTAATTTTAAAGCCTCAACAGTTCAAATTTCATATTGCTATTTTTTATTTGAGATTTAATGTGGGATTCATTTTGTGTTTTAACGTTAAATGTCCTATTTTAGGGTTTGTAAGATTTATTTATATTCATAGAGCATTGGTAAAAGTGCTCTTTGACTTAAATGTATTATTATTATTATTCAAAAACGATTGAACATTTAAATGTCTTTGTGTCTTTCAGGACATTTTATCATGCGGGACAAAATACTTTTACAGACACAATCAGCTGCTGAGTTACAGGTGAGATTTTTTTTTCCTCTTTTCATCAGCAACGTGATGTCGTGACGCTGAAATTCTACAGAATAGAACATCTGACCTTGCGCTGTCCCGAGGTCGCGGGCGGACAGCCGGTGCAGGCCCCGGCCTCCTCCTGCGGGACGCTCTGCTCCTCGTCCTGCAGGTAGGAGGCGTTCTCGAAGCCCCGCCCCCTCCAGGGCCCGATCACAGGGGGCGCGGGCCGCCGTCCTCCCGCCTGCAGCTCCCGCAGCTCTACGCCGTTAAAGGTGGAATCCATGGAGGTCTGGAGGTCTGTCCGATGGGCTCATGTCTCCAGCATCGTCCCGCTCTGAGTTATCACTGTGATGGTGACACAAAATGCTTTTTATAATTATATTCTAGTTGTTTGAATGATCTCCTTATGCACTGTAGTGTAGATATTTGTCAATTGTGTCTATTTCAGGCCTTCAATATTTGGCTATTTGGGCCTAAACTACACATCAGAGACCTGAACAACTTATCAACTCACAGTCTGATGTTACTGTTGATCTTTGAGAAGCTTCAAACATTCCAAATGTGGAGAAACTGTGGATCCAGTTGTTGTGACGCGTACATTGCGACAGCCGTTATCGCATTAATATTACCTTAGTGCATATAAGTACAAAAAACGTCACTAAAACTCTGAAATTGCCAAAAAAACAAATATTCTTTCTACTAAATAAGGGTAAAAGGGCTTAATTGGAGGTACACACACACACACACACACACACACACCTATGAGCCTCACCCGCCGTTTCAACGCATAATCACTCGTATTTTAATTCCAAAAAGTCATGGTTATGATCTGCACAGATTATAATCCACTTGAACTTCTTCTTCTCTTGTTTTATGTCTCCTCAGAAACAGGAGCCCACAGACCCTCCATCTTCATCATGCCTGAGCAGGAGTCTTCCTCCACGCAGCATCCCCGTGACCTTGTGCGTGTGTCTGCGCGCGTGCACGAGTCCGTGTGAGTGTGTGTTATCATATCGGGATCAGCCGGGACAGATAACACCGACTCACGTGTCGATCATGACCCGGCTCCGAGGGCTGATAACACGGACCGAAGGCGCAGAGAGAGTCGGAGGACCCGGAGTGAGATGATAAAGCGCCGGTGAAAGGATGAAGGGATGAACCGTGGACGGATGCGGTATCCAGGCAGACTAGGAGCCAGCATCCACCACCCCGATCAAATACCGATCATATCGATCGGGGATCGATCGGACGGACAGCGGAGACTCACCTGGAGCTGGAGCCGCGAGCGGGCGTGAATCAGGCGGCCGAGGAGAGAGGCGGAGGAGGAGGCTGATGGAGGAGAGGGTGCAGACAGTGAGAGAGAGAACGAGAGGAGGGGACTGCGCATGCGCAGAGCCGGAGCGGCTGGTAAGAAGCGCACACACGTCTACACACCATCAGTTTCTACTACAGGTGAGATTTATGGAACTTAAACTTGGCTCAATCTGTTTTATAAAGCAAAAAAATTCATAAAAACACATTTTTAATGTTTATTTAAGATTTAAATTAACTTTTGCATTTCATAATTCATCAATGTGGAATTCTAGAGTGGTGACATCTATACGGTGGCTCCTAAAGGACCAAAATAGACGAGGGAAAGCAATCACAAAAAGACACTAAAGATAACTAATATTATGTGTATTTCACAAAATGAATAAAATGTTTATTTCTTCCAACCGTCACAAATACTTTAAATGTGTCATTTTAAATGATTTCAATTATTTGCAAATCAAATGGAGGCAAAACACAGAAGATGAACAGAACACAAAGTTTTATTGTACAAAACTTTTAACTGTGTGTAGAAAATTACAAATTTCCTTTTTCAAAAGCTGAGATACACCGAAACATTTGTCCTGATGACAGATTCTCTTCCAGTATTTCATTCCGAGTCTGTCCAACATTAAATTTTACATTTCACAACAAACCTTTTTTTTTTTTTTCAAATTTTGCAAACATACTTTTACCAGGTATGAACAAACAGGAGTTAAATGATTTCAACGGCGATGTCATGAAGATGCAGATTCTATTGAATTAATTTTTTAGAGACAAGTGTAGATACTACACACTGATTCGCTGCTGTTGTTAGCGTCAACACTATTTTCACAGAACGGTTAATGGTTCATAACCAGAAAAAGATTTCAAGGAAACAATAAAACTGATGAGCACAAGAATAAAAACGTTCCCTTCCACATTTAAAATCTCTGCAGAGACTGAAGTAAAAGAGTCAGGTAATACTAGAGGAGGAAGCTTGATTTGTCCGATCATGTTGTTGTTGTTTTGTTTTTTAAATGGGACATGTTTTTTTTTAATAGGCAGATAACGTGTGGCTTAAATATCACATTTAGAAATAGTCACTGTCTTGTTGGGTAAAAAAAAAAAAAAAACATGGCTTCAAATGACGCCATTATTTGCTGCACAGGGTCAATGACCCTGGGGTCGTAATAGAAACACACACGCGCACGCACACACACGCAAACACACAGGTCAAAGGTCAACCGACCAGAGTGACGCCACCTCAGCGACTCTGCCGCTCGGACACCACGTCCTGCAGCCGCTTCAGCAGCACGTCCGGGCTGCTGCCGTTCTCCGGACACGCCCTCTTGCTGGGGGAGTCGCACGCCGCCGATGACATCATCACGTCCCCCTCCATGGTGAAGGCCCGCTTCCTGCTCACGCTGCCCTGCCGGATCATACGGTTGATGTCCGACAACTCCTGACGGGCGCAAAGAGCGAAAAACCTCTGAGGTGAATAAAGGACACTCTCCGTGTGAATGAATGAATAATGAATGGATCGCCAGTAAAGCTGATGTGCGCTGACCTTGGACGGGCTGCTGTTGATCCTGTACGTGTAGGAGTTGGGCGTGAGGCATCCCGCAGAGTTCTTGTGAGGAGACACGTAGAGCGAGTGTCTCTGAGAGACCCGGCGAGGAGAGAGAGGCTGAGCGCGCACCGTGGGGAAGGGCGAGAGAGGAGGGGCGTCGGCCTGCGGGATGGGAGGAACAGGTCAGTGTCTTCTTTTGTGTTTGTTACACCTTTAGAATGTTTTTTTTAATTTTTTTTATGGAGAGTGGTACCCGGTTATCGTGCGTGGCGTATCTGAGAGCGAAGCTCTTGGTCTTCAGGACGAACACGGTGTTGTAGAACTGGATCAGGTCTCCTCGCTCCTCCTCACCTGGGTCCTCGACGTCTCCTGAGGCCTGATTGGGCTTCTCAGCAGCTGAAATACAAACACATAAATTCAGAAAATGTGGTATTTAAGAGTCGGCTGAGATGGAAGTGTATGGTGCAGTGTGCGTGCGCTCTTACATTCTCCTCCAGAAACAGGATCCACCTCCATGTTCTCGTCAGACACCGGCTCTCTGGATTCTCTGTGACGCAGCAACACACTACGGTACACCTGCAAATGCAAAGAGACGCACGCACAAATACATTTATTTATATTACATTTTTTATTTATTTATTCAAAGATTTTTTTTCTTTCGTAAAAACGACTTAAACAGTCAAAACAAACCAGAAAGTAGAAGAAGTGCACCTCACAAATAAAGTCACACATCGTGGATACAGGAAGTGGCAGGTGTTTCCAGTGCAGTGTTAAATGTGTGCGTCTGTGTGTGTGTTCTCACATGGCTGCTGGCCTGTGGTTGGCAGCGGTAACACTTCATGATGTCCTGGAAGGTGTGAGTCTCTTTGGTGATCTGCACAGACGAGAAGAAACCATGAGGTTGTTTTATTTGAAGATAACTCGTGTCTCACAGGCCACGTTATTATTGTTATTCATTTTTTCCCCCCCAGAATATTTCCTGACCTTGGAGATGATGTAGATGCTGCAGAGCAGCAGCTGGTCCAGGTGTCTGTCCTTCATCAGGTCGGTGCAGTGGACCACAGCGTGCTCGAAACAGGTCCAGATCTTCCCACGCAGCTCCGAGGAGATGTCCAGCCTCCCGCACAGATCCCTCAGACGGACACTGGCCAGGTGGTAAACCTGAAACCCACCAGAGGAGACGGGTCACACACGGTAAAAAGTGAAGGCTCAGCGTCGAATAGGAAATGATTTACAATTGAATCATTTAATGTTATCATACAAAAATGAGAAAAATGAGCTAAAATAAGGATATATTTATGAGCATTGGCAAAAGCTGATAACCCATAATTTATTATTCCCATAATCTTCTAATATTAAATATAATCAGAATAACTCTTCTCATCTCCTGTTGTATTTCTATTCAGTTTTGATTCACACTTTAATTTCCTGTAGTGGGAAATTTAATAATCAGCAACCACATTTTTTTTTTTTTAACAATCTTTGTGTCCGCAGATGAAAAACGTCAAAAGGATTTTGTATAAGAAGTCTGCGCCCCCTACCTTCCTGAAGAACAGTGCCAGCGAGCCGGTGCGTCGCGGTCGCCCACTTCCTGTCTGGAGGTCAGAGGTCGGGGGCGGGGGGGCGATGGCTGGCGCCGGTCGACTCGGGGAGGTGGTGAGCAGAAACTGGGCCGTGATGGTCCCGGAGGAATCGCACGGCTGGACCGGGATCAGCGTGATGGTGCGTTCGTTATTCACACCTGCACGCAAAGGAAGAAGGCTGCGTTCTGATTGGCTGAGACAGAAAGGAGCTAAACCTGTTCACACCAGGTCTGTGGGCATCGTGTGATTTAAATACGCTGTGTTAGACCCGCCCACTGCCAGATGCAAATATCTGTTCATGTAAGTGTGCGTCTCCTACCCTGCAGAGGGAAGCTGAGCACGGTTGTGGGCGTGGCCTGTCCCGTGATCTTCAGCGTGCTGGAGCCGAACGTCAACCTCTTGGCCGGAGAGGACAGCGGGCTCACGCCGACGTTCAGCAGCGAGGTGGCCGCCGAAGGGTCGTCGCCGAACAGCCGGCGCTTGGCGCTGCCGGCCGCGGGAGAGCTGTACCTGTCGATGACCGCGAGAGGAGAGGGAGGGACGTCTGGAGGAGGAGGGGGGGAGAGAGAGAGCTGAGTTTGGATCAGATGTGGTTCAGCAATTTAGGTAAAGTGTGTGTGTGTGTACGCGCGCGCAACACTCACCCTTGCGGGCGCTGCCCAGACCTGACCTGAACTCCCTGATGCGCGGGTGGATGATGGGGGACAGGGCCACCAGGGGCAGGTGAGACTGAGCTCCGCTGGCGGAACCAGGAGCAGAACTCGAGTCCAGGCTGGAGGAGAAGTTCACCTGGAGAACACGCGAAGAACACGCTAAGTAAGAATGAACAAAAACACGCTGGGAATGTTTTCCTCTCATCCGTGTTTGGGGTTCACTTCCTGTCCACGCCGCGCAGGTGCTCACCTCCTCCACCGTGGGGGCCTTGTTCCCAGCGGCCTCCAGTGCGCTCCACAGCGCCGAGTCGGCGGACCACGCCCTGCTCTCCAGAACCTGCTCCTCGATGGAGTTCAGGTGCTTCACCATGTCCCGGGACAGACCTTCCTCTGAGCGGATAAACACCTCGATCACCTGCGCGCGCACACACGCGCACACACACACGCACACACACAATCAGGTTGGAGTCGAACCTCGTCGGAATGTCGAATGTTTGGAATCATAATAATGTGTAGAACCTTAAAGAAATAGAACGGAGC
Source organism: Colistium nudipinnis (assembly GCA_016785305.1). NCBI lineage: Eukaryota > Metazoa > Chordata > Actinopteri > Pleuronectiformes > Rhombosoleidae > Colistium > Colistium nudipinnis. The sequence continues at coordinate 199,530 of JAFBJU010001034.1, forward strand.
CAGTTTGAAGACACTGATGATCCATGGGAAGGTTCTCTGGGAGCTGTAGGAGAACAACACCACCTCCAGACAACAGGCCATCAGAGAACAGTGGAAGATGTCCTGCTCCAGCAACACCTGAAAACGCACACACACACACACGTACACACATTTATTTGACTAAAAATAAACACAGACATCAGGAGTTCACCTATAGACAGGAATGTTTGAATGTTGATTTAAAAAAAACAAAAATCCAAAGTGGCAGATAAAAAAAAAAAAGAAATATTTATTATGAGAAAAAAAAATCCTCTTACACTCATGTCTTTTCCTTGCAGCCGCTTGGTCTCCTGGACCATGACGTTCTCCAGGATCTTGTAGTAAAGGATCTCGGCCAGCTTCAGACGGTTCTCTGCAAAGTCTGAAACGGCAGCAGAAGAAGAAAAAAAAAAAAAAACACAGGTATGGTTACCATGACAACAGAGACGCTGCAGTTTCTCACGGTTTTGGGCCGTTTATCTGAAAATGTGTCCAGAGGAGAGACCACAATGGTTTCTTTTCCAAATCAACGTACCGATGTGAGACCCCGGTGTTTCCTCGGAGTCGTTGGTGTAGTGTTCTTTGAAGGTTTGACCCAGAGTCTTCACTCGGGCCACGATGGTCTCTGAGGGATTCCTGGAGCACGACCTTCAATCATAAAAAAAAAAAAAAAATCACAAAAATAGTTTATTGGTCTCTTTAAGTTAAAGCTCCTATATGCATCTGCTCTGTATTTTTTATTATTAATATTTATTTAAAGTTGATTTAAAAATAAGGGAAACAGACTTCATGATCTGCGCCAGGTGTTCGCTGGGGGCGGTCCTTAGCCCGGCCACCATGCTCTGCAGACGAGTGACGCTCTGCGTTGCCGAGGAAACGGGTGTGACCAGCAGGTCCTTCTCCTTCAGGTAAACTCGCCCCGTCAGAGGGGTGGAGGGGGCGAGAGAGCCCGACTGTGGAGGAGGGGGGGGGGGGGGCACCTTTATTACGACACCATTTATTTTACATGGGGTGTGAGTCCGTTTTTACTACACTTCTTATTCTATTGATTACATGACGTGAATCTGTGTGCGTTTGTATGTTTTTGTGCGTTTGTGTGTACCTTCTCCACGTGCTGCTTCAGCTGGTTGTGGGTGTACCTCTGGCTGGCGGACGGCTCCTGGACGACTTTCCTGGGAGTCCCTATTTCCTCGTCGGCGTCGGCTCCCAGAAACACTCGTTCATCGAAGTCTCCCACCGTCAACACGTACTCCTCGTACTCTCTGTTCATGGCTTTACTGAGGAGGAACACACAACGGTTACACACTGCTGGTAAGTCAAAAAATAATCATCTGAGCGTCAGATTCTGACTTGTTATCAATGAAGTTCTGAGGATCCAACATCTCGGTGAGAAGTTCTCCGTTTCCTCTCAGGACCTGAGTGAAGAAAAACGCCAGTTTACCACCACCGCCGGAGAAAGATGACAGATGGAGTATTGTACAGGCGAGTGGAAAAGTGTGTGTGTGTGTGTGTCTTTGTACCTGTTTGTCAAACAGTTTCTGTATGTAGGGTTTGAAGTAGTGTTGTTTGATGCCTTTGGCCTCCACCACCAGTCCGTCGTGAAGCTCACACAACCTCTCCAACACACACGGAGGAGGCTCGTCGGCGGAGACGTGGCCGTCGGCCCGGTACAGCGCGGGCAGACCTACACACACACACACGCGCGTGTCAGAAGGGTACACTCACAGGCCAAAGAAGGATCATCTGTGTCGCCGTTTAATACACTTTTGTCTTAAAGCAAACGCACGAGTAATAACACAAAAAAAATGAAATGCAGCGTTTTAAAACTGTGGTCAAATTAATAAAATAATCACACATCTAAATCTAATATCATTTGAAACACAATGTTGTTGTGTCATATGGCTAAAATATATATATTATTTACCACAGACAAATCCAAATAGTCCACCAAGCGAAAAATAGTAATCCCACATTATTCATAATGTTGATGAGTTTTTGTGCGTCTCAGCACTTGTGTTACGCACGTAAACAAAGTGTTGTGTGTACCTCTGAAGGTGGGGTTGATGAGGTCCTTCCTGTTTGAACAGAGCAGAGCGTTTCCAAACACCAGGTCCAGACAGCAGAGCAGCAGGTGGTACGAGTTCACCAGGTCATCGCCGATCATGCGGAAGTTTCCTACACACAACACAACTACAGCTGTCAATCAACAACACAAAAATGGATCTGGAACTACTACTGTGGTCGTTTTAGTGATACTTCAATTGCTGGTTTCTCAAATGTGGGGATTTACTGCTCCTCTATGTCACATATAAGAGGAATCTGACCATCTAAAGGTTTTTGGCCGTAAATTAATGAAGTGTCTAAATGAGATAATAATTGGATTGTGAGACTTTAGAGAGAAATGAAACGGCAGATAAATTGACGACGAATGGAACTGCTGAGCTGATCCTTGTTACCGTTTAATCACTTATTATTCAAATTCACATTCAATGAAAGGACAAGATTTCAAACAGAGTTGTGTTTTGCTTCTCGTACCTTTTGTGTAGACAAACAACGTCCAGCAGAACTTGAACACGTCGCTGATGTGACACGGCAGCCGCCTGCAGAACCAGAGGGAAACACACACACACACACACTCAGTCAGACTCATTGTGTGCGTGCGTGTGTGTGTCTGTATGTGTGTAACGTGCCTGTGCTTCCTGCTGCGCGGCTGGCGCGGCGGCTCGCCTCCCTGCGGGTTCTGGAACATGTCCATGAAGATGGGCTCGAACTTGCGGAAGATGACGGTGGACACCTCAAAGTTTCTCTCCAGTTGCTCCATGCGCAGACGGAAGTGCTGAGACAGGTTGGACATGTCGGACCACTTCCTCATTTTGGAGAAGAACTGGATCAGACTGGAACAGAGATGGGATCGAGACTCCGGTGTGAGGTTTGCAATAAAAGTTTTTCTTTAAAATAGTGGTTGAAATGTGGTCCAAAGAGTGTGTGGTGCTAAAATGATAAATGAAATATTTATAAGGAGCCTTTTGTTTTATGTTTCTTTTGTACATATTTTTGTCCTTTTTTTTTTGCATTCAGAGTGGAGAGCAAAGCAAGAATTTTGATCAGAACATTGAACTTGTGAAATGGACAATAAATGCTTAAACCATGAACTTTGGCGTCTGTGACGGTTTTACATTTTTTATATTTTATTTTCTCTCTCTCTCTCTGTGCAGTGACTGACCTGAGTTTGGACGAACGAAGGATTCTGGTCAAGGAGACGCAGTTTCCCTCCATCAGCCCTTTACCCACAGTGGGAGTGGATCCTTTCCTGCAGGCAGCATACAGCGCACACGCCAGCCAGTGGACCACCTCCCCCTGTAGACGCACAACAACACATCACTCAGCAGGTGGGAAACTAAACGACACACCCAAGACAACCTTAATATGAAAAAAAAGCTCTAAAATAAAAGAATGTATTCTACACACACACACACACACACAGCGTCTAATGATTTACTATAATAAATAATAGAAATAAAAGTAGTGAAACATAAAAGCATTAAAACGTTTAAGGCAATTTTAGGTGAGTTTTTGTGAGTGATTTCAAAATTGTGTAGCCCTGTTCATCAGTTTTATGTTATTAAACCAATACTTAACCAGAATGTGGTTGCCGTTGCTTGCTTATCCGTTACCATGGAGACGAGACGGGCTTGATGTGGTGTGTTTTTAAAGTGTAGATAAATCTGTGCACTCAGTGAGGAGGAGGATGATGTAATCAATGGTGTGATACTGAAGTTAATAAGTCATTTGTTTTGTGAATAATTAGATGGAATGGAATACACGCATATGATTGGTCGGCTAAACATTACCCACATGTTTATGTTTTTATGACACAAACACAAATAACATTTTTTGAACATTGATTCATTTTCTATAATGAGTGAGTTTGTTGATCATGTTCATTTATTCTGCATCAGCTGTTCCTTTGTTTACATCTGGTGTGTATTTTCATTATCAAAGTGTTCATTTCATAACGTATAGTTTGAACAATATTTCAGTTGAATTTGTCAGAAACCTATTGAGAAAAACGTTCAGTATTGATCAGCTGTTCACTTCCTGTTCATCAAATAATCCGCTGAACTTTGTGGCTCTGGGCTCCGGTTAAAGCAGCTGTTGTCAGCTGCAGCTGAGGCCCTTTAAATCGGTGTGTGTGTGTGTGTGTGTGTGTGTGTTGTACCTCTAGCGTGTAAGGTTTCCATGAGGCAGTGAAGTTGTGTTGTGTGTCCGTGCTGTGTACCTCCAGTGTGTAGTTGTTCCATGTAGCGGTTAAGTTCTGTGTTGTGCTGTGTGTCATGTGTAGCTCCAGTGTGGAGGTGAATCGTGTGGCATTGAAGTTGTATTGTGTGTGTGTGCGTGTTGTCTGTGTTGTGTGCGTGTTGCTTACTTCCAGTGTGCAGGTGTCCCATGTAGCGGTGAAGTTGAGTGTCTGTGTTGTGCGTGTTTGTGTATGTTGTGTAGCTCCGGTCTATAGGTGTCCCATGTAGCGGTGAAGTTGTGTGTCTGTGTTGTGCGTGTTTGTGTATGTTGTGTAGCTCCAGTGTGTAGGTGTTCCATGAAGCAGTGAAGTTGTGTGTTGTGGTGTGTGTTGTGTAGGTGAATCGTGTAGCAGTGAAGTTGTATTGCGTGTGTGTTGTGTGTGGGTTGTTTACCTCCAGTGTGTAGGTGTTCCATGTAGCGGTGAAGTTGTCCATGGCGGTGGCCGACGTCATCTCGTCCATGTTCAGTTCCTGACACAGAGTCTCCAAACTGGACCGGACCGAGTTCTCCTCCATCCTCCCGGACTCCGAGTCCGAAGATTCTTCTCCGCGCATCCGTGCTAAGTCTCTCCGGGACCCGGCAAGTTAAACAAACACACCCGAACGCTTCCCCACTGCCGGCGGACTTCCGCTCTCCTTCCCCACAATGCAGCGCGTTGGCGCGAAAACCGCGGGGCAGCGGCCAATCAGAGGCGAGGGCGAGTGCGTTACGCCCAACCTCCTTAGCTTTAGCTTCCGCCTGTAGCCAAGCAACCCTTACCGATATTCGGGTCCGGGTTCTGACCCGGATCTGACCCGGGTCCGGGTCCACTTGGATGCGGGTGAGTCGTTAGACCGGATCCATTTAAAAACAACCGGAAGCGGTGCGGATTCTTTTTTTTACACTGTAAAATAATTGTTGTTAGTTTCACGTGTAACTGATGTTAGCTCGACGTGACAAAAGTCTGGAACATTTGTAACTTAGAACGATTATTATAATTATTGTGAAGTATTTTTATAGTAATGAGGCATAGTGTTGTTAAGAGGCGTTTTATTTAAACAAAATCACACTTAAATTCAACATAGTCAAACAAAGTCAGACGTCCCATGTAAGCAACTCAGCTCAAACACACTTTTAACACTGTTATATTAATAATAGTAATAAATCATTTAAAGGTAGTCTAGTGTGGAACATGTGGAACTAGTGTGGAGCGTTGTTTAAATCTTTTTTTTGCCTTTTTTGTTTAATGATATAAAGGTCAATAATCAGCCTACATTTATTGCGCTGGTTCAAGAAAAGGTTGAAAAATTCTAGAACACATGGAACCACCATATTTGTTTAATTAAATAGGACAGTGCATGAAAGCGTGCATGAAATATTCATTTCTTTTTTTCCTACGTGTTGTTTGAGCCACGAGTGAAAAATTGAATGAACCTCCTGCACCATGAAGGCGTGTCCATACTCCACCTGCTTGTCCTCTTCTTATCTGGCTCCTCAGGCTCCTCCCATCCACCGCTCACCTGTGGAGGCTCAGAGTCTGGTTCCTCCTCCAACTCCTCGTTCTCTCTTTGCATTTGGAGTCTGGACGTTCTGTGGGACGGTCCCACATTGAGGTTCATCTTCACTCTGGACCTGACACGTCTCCACACGTTCTGGTCCTCCTCGTCCCTCCGGTTGCTCCGCCCCATGCTCCGACTTAACTCCGCCTCCTCCTCCAGCTTCTCCAGCTTTTCCTTCAGGTGTTGGTTCCTGACGCGCAGTGCGATATTTGTCTTGATGTCGCTCTTCGCTCGCTCTTTGACCTGGTTGTATTGTTCCTGCAGGTTCTTCATGTCCACCTGTTGGATGAGCAGCGCCTCCTGAGTCCTGGAGACCTGCACCTGCAGGACGTTGCACAGAGTCCGCTCTTTGTCCAGTAACACACTGACCTTCTGATTGTGCATGTCCAGACTCCTGTGGAACTTGGCCACTTCCTTATCTTGCATATGCAGACGGGCTCTCTCGTCTTCGGCCATTTTGAGCTTCTCCTTCGTGGCCTTCAGCTCGTTCCTCAGCTCCTCCTCTATCTTCCTGGCTCGGACCTTCTCCTGCTCGTGTGATTCTCGTTCCTCCTGCAGAAGTTTCTCCAGCTCTTCGATTGCCGCCATCGTCCCGTCTGACACGTCGCAGACGTCTCTCTGCCTCCTTGAGTTTTTTGTGGATCTGATCAGCCTGTTCACGCTCTCGTCGTACGTGATCAGCATTTGTCGTATCTTCTGCAATTCTTCCCAGAGCTTCTCCTTATCCTCTTCAGCTCGTTTTTTCTCCAGAATCAGCTCTTCGGTTTCTATTCCTGGTTCTTCTCCACTTATCATCTAACCCAACTTGATATATATATTTTTAATCAATATTCTGATTTAATTTAGCAAAATGTATGTTTTTATTTTCTGCTTTCACGTGATTTCTCACATTTAGTTTTAGATCATTGATTATTGTTTATTTGTAGGTGGCGGTAATGCAACGCATTAATCATGCGGCACATTACCGCCAACTACTTTTACCTAATGGCAGTGCCTTGTTATTTTTTCCAGATTTAACAGTAATTGGCTTTTAAAATCGTGTAGGACACCTGTTCTATCAGCAGGTTTTAGTCCGATTTTTCCACATACAGTACATCAATGGACCAACAGGATTCCTTTGATCCTTTATTTAGCAGATGATGTCACTGTGATGTCACAGAAACATATGCCTGCCAACCTAACTTCGTTTGGATATGTCAAGTAATCACAACAAATGTCGACCATTCCAGTCTTGACACGTTCCGCTCCTTCAGCATATTATTGTTTACGTTCAACCTTTTTTGATGTAGTTATAGTTTTTGAAATAATTCACTTTTTCTGATTTTTCTCCCATTGAAATGAATGGGGTTAAGATCGAAGGCATCTCAGCAGAGCAGCATTTAATTTGCATGTTCCTCATTAGTACTAATACTAATACGAAAATGAAAGCACTCCAGGACCTTTTTATTGTTTTTATTAATTTCATGGAAGTAACAACGGGAAAGTGAACACAGTTAAACTCTTCTATAGAACCTGCAGATTTAAACTACTTCCTCAATCTTAATGCAAATTAAAAAAAAAAAAGATTTTTGGTTTTCACAACACATGATGCAATAAAACAACTACTTCACTTCCCAAAATGACCCAAAGAATACAATAATTGGTCTCTACAGATTACACAAGTAAATAAAACAATCCAGACTCTTCTACAGTATTTAAAGCCTCATACTTAATCAATCAGAAATAACAACCACCCTTACTATGATTTCCATGTTTATGTTGCAGGTTTCTATGTATAGTTTATTTATTGTTTCCATTATTCAAAGTAAAGCAATGAATCCACCTCACATATTTAAAGATACCTGTTACCTGTGTGTTTCTTTTTCATGTTGTGAGATTTTTTCGAGGATATTTTTTGTGTTCACTCAGTACTATGTGTGTGGTTTTACTACGTGTGTGTGTGTTCAGTGTGTGCTGTATCTGCTGTTGTCTCGGGTCTCCGTGGTCTTTATGAGCAGCCTTGGAGCAGGAGAGCTGCTGCTGCTGCTGCTGTGGAACCCGTTGGTACTTTTAGAGCCTGGAGAAAGAGCGAGAGCGACAGTTCATTAAAGACAGACACATAATATACTAGATAATATTATACAATGAGTTTATAACATCATCAATATGATTTTAGAGTATTTTCTTAATTGTTTACTAATCGATTAATGTACTCATTGGTGCAGCGCCAAGTCAAGGAAAAACAATATCAGGAGTGTGATTTCATTATAAATATTAATCTGCCCTCTAAAAATAAAAATCATTAATTATGTAAAGTCTATGTCTGAACACCAGGAAGGACGAGGGATTCGGTTGAAGGTCGTGTTGGTGGTTCCCTCACAAACAATAAATACGCAACTTCAACCTTTTATTTTCAAGTATAAAGTCGGTTAGTGTATAATAATAATAATCTGTATTTATGAACTTTTGGTCAAATCTACGCACAAGATTGAATATTAAGGTGGATTTATATTGTTTTTATTCATGAATATTCATTTGTGTTTCAGGGACTCACTGTAGTTGGAGAGGGCCTGGATGTTGAGGATGGACTGATGTCCCAGCCTGCAGGGGAACAGACGCAGGTCAGTTGACATGTTGAATCACAGACACATGAACATCATCAGCTGCCCTCACCTGTCCTCCTCGCCCTCCAGCAGCTTCCTGTACGTGGCGATCTCGATGTCCAGAGCCAGCTTCAGGTTCATCAGGTCCTGCGGGGGAGACGGAGAAGGTACTTGAAAGCAAACTGTAATATCATGAATTGAATTTATTTTATATCATTTCATATAATGCATTCAATGTAATTTAATATAATATATATCAAAGTGAAATGACACATTTCAATTAGGAAATGTAAAAGGGGAGTAAAAACCAAGAAATATAAATAACAAAGTGAAGTAAAGGTAGGTAAAAGTTCGACTTAATTAGAGTGACAAAAGTATTTGTACTTCACCTGGTACTCTCTCAGCTGTCGGGCCATGTCCTGTTTGGCTCTCTGCAGGGCGTCCTCCAGGTCCCGGGTCCGGGCCTTGGCCTCCTTCACGGCCAGCTCGCCGCGCTCCTCGGCCTCGGCCAGCTGGTTCTCCAGGCTGCCCCGCTGTGGACGGAGAGGAGGACATGGGAATATTGAGGATGATGATGACGATGATGATGATGTGACCATGTGACCGTACCTGAGCTTTGACGGCCTCGATCTCGCTCTGCAGGCGGCTGATGAGCCGGTTGACCTCGCCCACCTCGCCCTTGGCCACGCGCAGCTCGTCTCCGAACTGAGTGGCCTGCACCGACATCTGGTCAAACTGCAACACACGCACGCACGCACGCGCACACACGTTTTTTGGGGGAACCTTTTTACCCTCCGGTCCCTTGGGTCCTATAATGTGACACCATCTTCTTAAATATCCTCCTAGTTTCAGCTGATGGATCAGGAACTGAAAGAGTTTGTCTTCAGGACCGTTTTGGATTTCGCTCTGGTATAACAACAGACCCTCTAGAGTGCATCTAAACTTTCTCTGGTCACAGCGGTATCCAACCACTGGTGCACGGACCAAGACCGGGCCGCACAGAAAGAATGAATCCATTCATATTACTGTCATTTGATTGATTATCAGAGTATGAAAGATTTTCAATGATTTTTAACCTAATCCTGGACTTCTTGTTTCGCTCCAACGCAGATTATTTTTTCGTGCACCCCTTGGCGATGCTGCTGGCGGGACGTCCCGTGGGCTCACCTTGCTCTTGTACCAGGCCTCGGCCTCCTCGCGGCTGCGGGCCGCGACGTCCTCGTACTGAGCTTTGACCTCGGCCACGATCTGCTCCATGTTCAGGCTGCGGCTGTTGTCCATCTGCACCACCACAGACGTGTCCTTGATGCTGGCCTGCAGCTCACGCAGCTCCTGGACAGGAATATAGGTCAGAGGTCACAGTAACAGCATCACCACATATATAACAAATACAAATAATTATTATTTGGCAGCGCATGGGGATTTTTTGGGGCAAATAAATAAATGACACTGTGCCACTTTATGCCTTGAAAAATATATTGGTTTAAAAATATATTTTCGTGTTACACTGAATTATAATTTATTCAAACAGTCAAAGTGCCAGAATCAGAAAGCATAAGTTCCAGAGAAATGCAGGAATCTGGTGCAGTTTAAAAAAAAAGACCCAAATCCATTATTCAGTTAGAAAACTTTTAAAATATGAATAATTCTAAACCGGGTTCGGTTTTGTTGGTTAAAATGAAAGTGATTATGTGTGCAACATTTGTACTTCCTGTTTATTGTACCTCATCATAGACGTTGCGCAGGAAGTTGATTTCATCGGTCAGCGCTCCCACCTTGTCCTCCAGGTCGGCCTTCACCAGGTAGGCCGAGTCCACGTCCTGAAGACACACACAGAGACGATATTATTATTTGATATATATATATTTGATATTGTTATTATAAATTATTATTATTATTAATTTATTTTATATTATAATAATTTCAGTCTGGTGGACATTTCCATCCCCGGAGTAATAATGTGCTGATGAAGCTTCATGAAAACTTTCATCAAATGAGTATAATTGGCCAATTCTTTATTTTCATGAGTCTTCACTGAAATTGGTGTTTGTCAATATAGAAAGAAAAACAATGTCTTCCGTTGAAATATCTCAGGTAATGATCAGTGGAGTCAACAAAGCTCTTTGTTAAAAGACTGTTGTTCCCGTGTGAGAAACTGAGATTTATGGGTTTTATGGGTGAGGACAATGGCGTGGTTCATCTTACTCGCCACACCTGAAGTGTGTGTGCGTGTGTGTGCGCGCGCTGACCTTCTTCAGAATAACAAAGTCGTTCTCCAGGTTGTTCCTCTTGTTAATCTCGTCCTCGTATCTGTGCCAGAGACAGGACGGTGGGTCAGATTACAGATTCCAGATTCCAGGTTGTGCTATCAAAGAGTATGAGATGGACGGGTCTGTAGTCAAAGTACTTGTGCTTGTAGTCCTCCACCAGGCCCTGCATGTTCCTCAGCTCCCCGTCCAGCTTGGTCTTGTCGTTGTTGACCAGGTCCATCTGACGCCTCAGGCCGGCCATGTAGGCCTCGAACAGCGGCTCCACGTTGGAGCGTCCCACGCTCTGACCCTGCAGCAGCTCCAGCTTGGTCTCCAGCATCTTGTTCTGCTGCTCCAGGAAACGCACCTGGAGATGGGAAAAAAAGAAAAGAATGGGAAGCTGTGTGACCCAGATCCAGGTGGATTCAGTGCGATGCATCTGATTGTTGAGGAGATTTGAAAGCGGACTTGAGAAATGTCAAAATCATGGAAATTGGGTGAGGACATTTTCCAGGATTTCATGTTTTGCATTTTTGACTTTTCTAAAATTCGCTTCAACAAATTGGCGGAGGAGCATTATTTTCGTATTTTTCCTTTCACAAGATGAAAAACATCATTTGTATAATGGCATTATTCCGTTTTATTCATGAATGGATCATCTGAGCTCAGGTGGATGGACTCCTTCAGGTGAATGCCGTCCTCGGACAAACGGATAAACTCATTCCAGCAGATCAGCAGCTCGGTGTCGGCCCCGTCTCGTCCGGCTCAGGTGTCCCGCCCTCAACAGGTATAAATATCCACCTCCTATTGTCCCCCCCGTCCCCTGTCCCGTCAACACAAAGCCTGGTTCTGTCCCGGGGCAGAATAATCTGCCTCCGCCGGGTCTCACCTGATTGATCGGGTTACAGCTCAATGGGACGGAAATGGGACAGATGGATCGAGTATCCACCTTCGGCCTTTAAAGGGCTCTTTGAACACAACAGATGCATTCACTGACTTTCTGGCTCTGTTTTCTTTCTTTCTTTCATTTGTAAAGGCTTGAAGACTCTGAGTTAGCTTTTGTTTTTTCATTTATATGGAATCAGAATAATAACGAGGAGAAGCCGGAGAGCGGTTCCAAGTCATGGAAATTAAGGTTATTAAAATGATTTCCAATCAGCCGTTTCCTCTTGGATCAATAATGGGGAAAAAAACAAAGTGACCCAGATTTTGTTTATTTAAACCTTAGTTGTCGGTGTCCTCCGTTCTTAAATTCAATCATTTGAACTCAACAGTGAGTTACATCTGTGTATTGGATTTGATTGTGGTTGCATATCTGCCACGAGCAAAATGTATTGGAGTTGAAGTCCAGTCAATTTTCTTTCATAATTTGATGAGTCTGCCAAATGTAGTTTTATTCCAATCTCTATTTCTATTTTGAAGAACAAAAAATCTAGATATGAAATCTAAATAATTAACCGTTGTCTGATCTTTTTGTATTTTTTTGGTTTTGAAGCTCCGTGGTGGACCTGGATCTTCTGGATGTTTTCACCTGTATCAGAGGATATGAACTACAGAAAAGGAAACGATCCTCCACTGTGTGTGGATTCTTTTCTCCCTTCCATTTAGAATTCTTAAACCTTAGAACCATTGGAATAGTATATTTTATTTGTACTTAAATTTGGTATGTTTGATTGATTTTCTCATATTCATCTTTGCGCATACATTCCATTCTAAACCCCTTCAATGGCGCAAAATCCACTTTGCACATCTAGAATAATCTCAAAAAAGAAAACAACCGACAGACAAAGAAGAAATAAATCAAAATAGGATCCGATATGGGTCCAATGGATACCAATTATTATATTTTGGGAATTTGGGAGTGCGTGTTTTTTTTCTCTGCCCATGTCGGACTAAACAAAGGATCCTTTGTGAAGGTTTGTCAGCGACTCCGTGAGAAAGACGAGATGTTCCCCTGAGCCAAGTATCCGTGTCCAACGTGATCACAGAGCTGCTCTGTGGGAAACCTGCTGCGGCCACAGATACTGTTCATTGAACTGCCTAAATGTCAAAGAATATTAGGGATTTTATTCAGTACTAGGAACATTATATATATAAAAAAGATGTCTATTTATATTATTAGGAATATTATTCATTACAGCAGGTGTTTTTGGTTCTAGGAACGTGGATCTTGATCTCAGCTGTTTCCACTTCTCCTAATCAGACTCTGAAGTGATGAAGATCAGCCGTGAGAGCGGCGGCGGCGGGTCCTTCTGGATTGGAGACGCCAGTGTGAGCGTGGACGCTTTGGGACGTTGTGTTGACGTGTTTTGAGTTGTGCAGCGATTCAACGTCATCAGGGAGTGACGTTAAACGGACTCGACCGACAATTCGTCTTAACCAGATTGGAAGCAGAGATCACAAACAGATGATTTTTCTGATGAATGCATGGGTATCTAAAGGTCAAGTGTCACCGTGAAAGCTCTGACGGAGGGACGGTTCAGCTTTGGAGCGTTTTACTGCACACTTACATTTGTTTGAAGCAAATCAAATGTGTTATTTCTTTGCTGAAGCAGATCAATCGATCGATCCATTGAATCGACCTGGCTTCTTTTGTCCGATCCATAATCTATAACCGATGAGCGGTCTTCATCTCGACGGACGGCTCGTTACCTTGTCGATGAAGGTGGCGAAGCGGTTGTTGAGGCTCTTGATCTGCTCCTTCTCGTGGGCCCGGCTCATGGACAGGCTGGGGTCGATCTCCAGGTTGAGGGGGGCCAGCAGGCTCTTGTTGACGGACAGCGCGGCCAGCGGGACCCCCGGCGCGTGGTGCGGCCCGTTGGCGTACAGCGAGCTGCTGCTCAGGGAGACGCCCTGAGCCGGGCAGAAGCCGCTCAGCCTCCTGGAGGAGCCTCCGCTGCTCCTCACCGAGCTGCTGGAGCTGATGCGCTTGGTGCGACTCAGACTCATGGCGATGGAGTGAGATGATGGTGAGGATGGAGGAGTGAGAGGATGGAGAGTGCGAGCGCAGTGAGGAGGCTCGGGTGTCCCGTGGCCTTTTTAAAACCTCCCCAGGTTGGGGCAGAGAAACTGGAGTACAGGGACGCTGTGGTGTCGGGTATCCGGGCGGGTTAACAATAGTCCTCCTCCGGCTGGGGCGGAGCCAGGTGGCTCTATGCATCCATCAATCCATCATCTGAGGAATGTGGCAAGTTTATTTCAACTTTTTAGCATTTTCTAGAAAAAATATGTTTAAAAAAAAAACTTGACTAACTCCCTTACTCGTTTTTTTTTTTCTTCTGACTTAATATTATTTAAAGATTTTGGATTTTTTTTCCCAGTAAAAAGTTATTTTAAGGAACTTTACTTTTCATAGTATTTGTATTGTGAACCTTGGAAATCCAGTTTGATATTTTTATCACTTAAATACTAATCAACTTAAAAAAATTAAAAAGGTTATGAACTAATGTAAATAATAATAAGTGCACACCTGCGGATAATTAGGAAAATAGGGCATTTAAACTCATTTTTCCAACAAGAGAAATGTTGTGGACTTTTACTGTAAATGGACCCAATAGGACTTAATCAATACATTCACAATGAAACAAATTAGAAAATAAGTAACCATACATTTTATCATTGTAATAAGTTAAATAATTACTTTAAAAAAAAAATCTGATCTGTCTGGCTATTTTTGTGACTGTGAATTTAGGAATGTTTTTAATGGCTGATGAAAAACTGAATTCTACAAAAAATATAGAAATGTTTTTATTAAATTCGATTTATTGAAGTTACGGAGCAACATTAAAGAAACGGGTACTTCAATTAAAACTTTGAAATGCAGTAAAATGACGGTTTGGAGTCAAAGGTCAAAAGATTTTTCCTAATCTTGTAAATGTGACAAAAGCGAAGCTCTGTCAAAAACTGTTGTTACAATTTAATATAGAACGAAACAATATAGTTTGGCATCATATTTGAAGAAATTCCCTCCGGACATTCTAGAGACATAATTTGCATAAGAAATAAGAAACTGGACGTTATTTATTACATTCAAATTATTTAATTACATCAAATATGAACGAAAACATCATTTGCTTCTGATTTGACAGCTGGCAGAAAACAAAATGTTTAAAATGATGCCCTATTCCTGGTTGCCGTGGTAACACATTGATTTATTCACACGTGGGTTTCCCCATATCTATCGAAGCGGCTGAATTGGGGCAGATTAGGATTTTACAAACGTGCCGACATTCCAATTCTCTTATCCTTGTTTTTAATTATTATTTGTTTTATTCACAGGAGTTGAGGAAGCAGGAAGTCCAGTCAAATTTCTCTGGAGGTGGAATGTTTCAGGTGCAGAGCATCATGGGATGGAGGGCGGACGTGTGTGTGTGTGTATATAAATATATATATATATATCTATATATATATATATATGTATAGATATGTGTAAATATTAATACACACTTACTAAATCAAGCTCCTTCAGGAAAAGGAATTGATACCAGGGTTATATAACTAAATAGATCTGCTATAAATAAATCTGTGGTTTCTCAGCCTAAAAAAAAAAAGACAAATCTAGCTCCAAGCAGAGGATCATTTTTGGTTGTTGGTTGAAATGTCCAGCTGGTTTGTTAACTCATCTTTAAAGAGAGTTGTGTGTTTGTGCGTGCGCGTGTCACTGCTCGTTCTGTTGCGTGTCTGTGATGCTGGAGACGGCCCCCTGGCCTTTGCTGACGTCGCTGATACAGGCCCACTGGCCGTCCATCGACTCCTTCCACAGCGTCACCTGCAAAATAATAATCACACACACTCAGACACCAGGATCCCAATGAAAATCACCCTTTGTCGCATCTGATTTGAAATCACCCAACACTCCCCAATGTCCCATCTTTCACTCCACCTTGTTGTCTCCTCCGGAAACGGCCAGGATGTTTCCGGTGATGGACCAGCTGACGTGCCAGACCACGTCGTTGAACTTGTGGAGCAGTTTGGCCGTCCAGGTGTTGCCTGACGGGTCCTCGCACGTCCAGATGAACACGCGTCCGTCCTGGAACAAGGTGCAAAGGGTGTGTTGAGAGTTGCGTAACCGAGGGGACGGCGTGCGTCTTTAAATCTGTCTGCACCCGGAGGCCCAGGTGAGTCAACTTAAACCAACTAAACGCCTCTCAAATACTTTTATCATGTTTTTTGAAATTTGAAATGAATTGGGACATTTTTGAAAATAACGGTTGTGGGCTATAACCATATCTAAAATTTAACAACAAATACTGTCTGTCTGTCATTTCTCTGACAACGGTGAAACTAAGAGTAACAGATATTAAAAAAAGATATCAGTGACCTGAGGGAGGTTCAATAAAGACAAGGATTAATACGACTCAGCTGAAATTAAAAAAGGGAATAATTGGACATGGTGACTTGAATGTGAACGAATCTTCTAAACTCAGAAGATGCAAACATTTTTCCATCAAAAGTTGAAAATAGGAGAAAGTGATCTGACCTGGGAGCAGCTGGCGATGGTGCTGGTGGGGAGGCCGATGGACGGAGCCCAGCCCACGTCTCTCACCCAGTCACTGTGAGCCTCCAGCTTCTGGTCCTCCTTCCACTGACCGTCCTCCTCTCTGGAGGAGCCACAAAAAACCACCTGTCAGCTCCCTGGGCCTTCATTTTATGACACAAACGCAATGCATCGTGGGAACTCTGACGTACTTCCAGAGTTTGACGAGGTTGTCGCAGCCGCCGGAGACAAAGCGTTTGACGTAGTTTGGTTTCTGTCCTGACGGCTGATCGATCAGACTTCCTGGAACCACGGCGGGAGCCCAGCTCACGGCGTTGCAGCCAATCTGCACCCAGAAAACCGGGAATTTTTTAAACCAGGAAACAGCTGAGCTCCGTGTATAAAGGTTCAGCACCACTCAACAGGTGTGTGTCAAACTCACCGTGTGTGCGTTGCTGATCTTCTTGACGTCCCACTGCTGGTCCCCAGTGAATGTGAGGAGAGAAATGGCTCCGTCCGAGCTGCCACAGGCCAGGATCAGGCCAAAGTCATAAGGACCCCAGCACACAGAGTTCACTGCACACACGGACGGTTGTAGAGGTAGAAATAAGCACCACAGAGTTTTTTTTGTGTACGAGTATAAAACAGATCTGATGTGGTCTGATGTTTTCGTCTCCACAGACCTGACGACTCGTGTCCCGTGTATTCGTACATCTTGTCCCACGACCCGTTCTCCTCCTTCCAGATGATGACCTTGCGGTCGTAGGAACAGGAAGCCAGGATGTTGCCGAACATGGGGTGAGCCCATGCCACCTGCCACACGGGCCCTTCGTGGCTACACAAATGCAGAGACTCCAAGTTTTACATTTTTACTGGTAATAATACTACATTTTATTATATATATATATATATTTAAAAAAAATACATTTCAAATGTTTTATTTTTTTCCTCATTGAGAGGAGAAAACACAACCAAAATGATCTGTAATACAAATGAATAGAAATGTATTCTACATCCATTCCCGGTTTGGTTGTGAAACGTCTCTTACCCTCTGAGGTCTGCCACCAGAATCTGACCTCCGTTCCTCACATCGAAGATCTTCACGGTGCGATCAGAGGAACAGGTGGCGAGTCGCGTCCCGTAATAATCCATCTGGGCGTCGTGCTAAAAACACACAGAGAAAAAAAAGCACCTTAAATCTGATATCTGATTAACCAAACATCTCGATTCATAACCGGTTCTGCTGATAATTCTACTCATACCATTATAATATAGATATAAATTATGTTTTAGGGTATAATGTCTCTTCTCATTATTATGGGAAGCTCAAACAGTATCCAGAAAGTGTTGTTTGTTTATATGTTTGTAACCAAACATAATTGTATTATTCTTTTTTATTAATAAATGTAAACTGTAACCCTGGTAAGAAAGTTGTGTAAATGACTGAGCGACACAAATCTCATTTAAGAGCTGCAGATCATGATTACAATTGATTATTGATCAACCTGATGATTTAATAATATGATCAGTAAAATGTAGGCCAAGTAGGCTTTGTGTTATAAATGTATAATAATATAAAACGTGGAGGAATTTCAATAAAAACTTTAAATCTTTTCATATAATAAAGCCACAAACACAGGCTACCTGTACTTTTATTCTGAAAAACCCAGCTAATCGATCTATTGATAATAATGTTAATGACAGACAAATCGATTCAGCTCATATTTACAAGGACACACGTGCTATGCGACTCCTAAACAACATGTTAAACAACTTAAACAACTATTCTAACACAACATAACTGTCAGGATGTTGAGCAACAAGCTAACGTTAGCTTCCACCATCAGAGAAGCAACTTACCACCATGTCCTCGTGGGATGTGTCCACCGTGTTGATGACAGAAACCTGAGGGACACAAATAAATAAATCGGTATTAAAAACGACACATTAAAATAAAGATAGCAGTTTATTAATCGATTAGCATGTTAGCATGTCCGCTAAGCTAGCTACTGTCTCGCGGCAGCAGAGGAAATGTAAAAAGGACACAAACGATCATGACGTCAGAGATCATTTCATTTAAATTAAACGTTGTTAC
Source organism: Colistium nudipinnis (assembly GCA_016785305.1). Lineage (NCBI taxonomy): Eukaryota > Metazoa > Chordata > Actinopteri > Pleuronectiformes > Rhombosoleidae > Colistium > Colistium nudipinnis. The sequence continues at coordinate 217,787 of JAFBJU010001034.1, forward strand.
ACTCACCATGTCTGCGGATTAACAATAAACCACCTCCAGAGAATTATCCCTAATTTAATCTGAAATGAATCGACCAAGTCCAGCCACCGGTCCGACGTGGCAACAAGTACAGAGCTCGGTCCCACCACTGGTAGTACCGGCGGAAACAACAAACGCCCTGCAAAAGTTCCACACCCACACACTTTTATTATTCTCATTTTGGCATATATTTCTTTAAATGTTGCACTCTTTACATCGTTAAATATATGCCAGATTAACCAGCATTTTTTTTATATTGTTTAATCAATATTATACAGAAAATCAACATTGGATTACTGTAATCAATCAAATGTGATCATTCTAAAAGGAGTTTTGAATCTTGTTTGTGTATCTGATTTCAAATTAATTTGCGTTTTGTATATGAGATACTAATTATATCTGCTAAAAATAAATACATAAATGTTTTAAGTATGATTAGAATTCCCTTTTATCGATAACCCGATGGGATCAAGACGCAGTGCGGGACCTGTCCACACGGTGGCGCCACAAACCAGAAACACAACATGTCCCTCGCTTCTATTTTTATCTTAAGTGTCCGGGGATCGAGTTCCCTGTCCGGGTAGAGAACCGGAGTTTCCTCCCCTTCGCTTCGCCATGTTGTCGGCCTGAATCTGCTGCTTGACTTTTAGCATTTTTTTTTTCATTTTTAATCGCAGTAAATCTTTTGAAAAAAACAACCGAGATGTCGAACGTGTCGCATCACGTGTCCAACCTGTTGGAGAAGATGACGTCATCGGACAAAGACTTCAGGTGAAATAAAGTTTGACTGTCTGTGTGACGCTTTAAAAACAGAAAAGGCTTTTCCGTCTGATTGTGACAGAGGTCATATTGAATTGGATTTCATATTTGAAGTCAGGTTGATTGAAGTTCACTGGGATACACGTTGTTTACATATTTCCTGAATAATATTTATTGTTTACGAAATATTAGTTTCAAATGTCTGTAAACAAAAAATAATAAGATGACAAATTCAGTCCCAAAACGCAACGACAGGACATCAGTAACATTTAATATATTTAACTGCGTATTGAAATCTAAAGTGTTCTTTTTATTAGGGACAGTTAAATGTGTGTGTGTGTGTGTGTGTGTTCAGATTCATGGCCACCAATGACCTGATGCTGGAGCTGCAGAAGGACAGCATTAAACTGGACGAAGACAGCGAGAGGAAAGTTGTGTCCATGTTGCTCAAACTGCTGGAGGACAAGAACGGAGAGGTGCAGAACCTGGCTGTGAAATGGTAGAAAAAAATACAAACACACACACACACATACACATGACTCACAGACACGCACTGTACTGTACATACTCCATTCAATACATTGTTTTCTTATTCTCTGATTTGATTTAGTTGGTTGTAGTGTTAAAGTCTCTGGCGTGTTTTTATGGATTTTATTATATTTTTTTCTGAATAAAGTGTTGAATGGTTCCATTTGCAGCCTGGCTCCTCTGGTGAGTAAGGTGAAGGATCCTCAGGTGGAGACGATGGTGGACACTCTGTGTTCCAACATGGTGTCGGACAAGGAGCAGCTGAGGGACATTTCCAGCATGGGACTGAAGATGGTGATCGCCGAGCTGCCGCTGTCCTCCTCGGGTCAGCTCTCAGATCAAAAATGTTAAATAAATGTTATTATTTATTTAGGTGTCCAGAATATTTCTTATCACATTTCTGAAAAAGAAATATCTAACCAGTTTATTTATCTTCTCAGTGTCAACACACATTATTTCTGGTCTCTTTGTATGTGTGTGTGTGTGTGTGCGTGCGCGTTGCCAGGTTTGACTCTGACGGCCAGTGTTTGTAAGAAAATCACCACTCAGCTGATCGGAGCCATGTCCAAGCAGGAGGACGTCTCCATTCAGCTGGAGGCTTTGGACATTCTGTCCGACATGTTAGGAAGGTAAAACAAATTAATAAATAAAACCCACCGCTGCAGGCAAGATAACATTATATTGTTATCATATTATATTATATTACATAAGAATATGAAAGATTTTTTGATCCGATTAAATTTTTCCTCCAGGCTGAGTGGTGCCTTGGTGGGTTTTCACAGCTCCCTGCTCTCCAGCCTCCTTCCTCAGGTACCACACATATCACACACCCTAGAGTTCAAAGGGTAAAATGACCTTCCGTGGTTTTTCTCATGGTCAAAATCATTCATGATAGCAATATTGTCTCATAGTAATTCATTCACACACAGTATATATGATTCTGTCCAGCTTCATCTCTTTTTTTCTTTCTTTTTTTCTTTTATTATAGACAATAAAACATGTGTTTGAATGAAATGTTCTTTTTTGAAAAGTGACTTTTATTTTTTGTTGTGTCACGTTTAATGTGTTCTTCATCTTCTTTTCTGTTTTGATGGTATATATTTATATTTCATTTTCATCCCCTGCCTCCTCCATTCATCCTTTCATCTCTCTCTCTCTCTCTCGTCTCATTCATTCACTCGTCCAGTTGACCAGTGCCAGACTGGCGGTCAGGAAACGCTCCATCCTGGCCCTGGGTCACCTGGTGCCCTGCTGTAGCTCCGCCCTCTTCTCCCAGCTCACCGAGCACCTGTTGACAGAGCTGGCCAAGGCTCCGCCCACTTCAGTGACCAGGACCTACATCCAATGCCTTGCAACCATCAGCCGCCAGGGCGGCCATCGAGTCGGTCAGACGTTCGGTTTCAATATCAGTCTAGATGGATTTTTAAATATTTATATTTATTTGACAGGAGCGTTGCAACATCAAATTGTTCATCTTTAATAAATGTGTGTGTTGCAGGCGAGCATTTAGAGAAACTGATCCCCATGGTTGTGAAATTCACCGGCGTGGAGGACGATGAGCTGAGAGAGTATTGCTTCCAGGCCTTTGAAGCTTTTATACGCCGGTGTGCGCACACGCACGCACACGCACACACACACACAGGCACGCACACGCACACGCACCAATTACGAATAACCTTGGGTGACTTCATCCACTGATTGACAGGTGTCCAAAGGAGATGTCTCCCCACGTTGCCACGGTGACAAAGCTTTGTATCAAGTTCATGACCTTTGACCCCAACTACAACTACGACGATGATGAGCAGGAGGAGGAAGGCAGCATGGACGTGGAGGACGGGCTGGACGAAGGTGCGTGCGTGTCACAGATACAGTATTTTAGACTAAAAAGGGGGAGTAACATGTTTTCTCTCGTGACGTGACTCCGCCCAGAAACGGACGACGAGTACAGCGACGACGACGACATGAGCTGGAAGGTGCGTCGCTCGTCCATCAAGTGTCTGGAGGCTCTGGTCCAAACCCGCCGCGACCTCCTGCTCTCCTTCTACTCCTCCGTCTGCCCGGCGCTGCTGGCGCGCTTCAGGGAGCGCGAGGAGAACGTCCGCGCCGACGTCTTCGCCGCGTTCTCAACGCTGCTGAGGCAGACGCAAGCGGGGCAGAGCCACCGCGGCGTCGCCATGGCAACGACAGAGTCGAGAGAGGAGGAGGAGCCGGCCGTAGCTGTGCTGAAGGAACAGGTAGAGACAGGCTGCTCCAGAGGTCAAAGGTCAAACACAGAGATCGTGGAAACGTGTATTATTTCAAACTGTAAAATACTGAAGATCCTCAAGAAAATCGTACGTTTAAAGCTTCCCTGGAGTCTGAGATCAAGATGGCGTCCTCCAACCGGAACGTCCACGTATCGATGATTGTGTTTCTCTCAGGTTCCTCTGATAGTGAGAGCTCTGCACAGACAGCTGAAGGAGAAGAGCGTTAAATCTCGACAAGGCTGTTTCTGCCTCCTCACTCAGCTCAGTCACACGGTTCCTGGAGCTCTGGAACCGCACATACCTGCTCTGATACCAGGTACACATTTCCCGGAGGATTATCCACATCCCACACACACACACACTCATAGGCTTCATTTTCTTCTCCACTCTCCTTTATTCCTGCTTTTATTTCCTTTTTGTATATCTTGTATCCTCCTCCTCCTCCTCCCCCCCCCCCTCCAGGGATAGTCTTCTCCCTGACAGACAAGTCCTCCTCCTCCACCATGAGGATCGATGCTCTCTCCTTCTTCCACGTGCTCCTCCTCTCCCACCCTCCTCAGGCCTTTCAGCCTCACCTGCAGGTTCTTCCTCCCTCTTTCTTTTTTTTTCTCTCTGTCCCAATTGACTCATGCTTATAATTTATGAAGAATTTAGAAAACGACCATAAAAAACACAAAGAGACCAGGCCACAGGTGCGTGACCACTTCCTGTGTGGCCCTCCTCCCTGCAGGTGCTGCTGCCTCCCGTGGTTTCCTGCGTGGACGACTCTTTCTATAAGATCACGTCCGAAGCTCTGCTGGTCACTCAGCAGCTGGTCCGGGTCGTGAGGCCTCACGGGACGTCCCGGGCCGAGGGCTACGACCCCAGACCCTTCGTCAGGGAGGTGCGGTGGTCTACGCTCAGTTTTCATCTTTCACCTGTGGCTTTAAGAACAAGATAAGATAACATTGGATTATATATTTATCCCAAAATACAAGAATCAAAATAATGGTATTGTACAATAAACGTTAAAAGTGTAATACACAAATAATAATGGATAAATACATCAATAATAATCGTCGTCATAACAATTTGTGCTCCTCTCAGGTGTTTCCTGCAACTCTGAAGAGGCTCAAAGCGACAGACATCGACCAGGAAGTGAAGGAGAGGGCCATTTCCTGTATGGGTCACGTGGTGTGTCACCTCGGCGACCAGCTGGGGGCGGAGCTCCAGGGGGTGCTCTCCATCTTTCTGGAGAGGTTAAAGAATGAGATTACGAGGCTGACGGCCGTGCGGACCGTCACGCTCGTGGCTGCGTCTCCACTCAAGGTTCAGTGTGGACTTTTAGTTTTGAAACTTTTTGGAAAGAGATTTATCACGCTCAAGTGTATATTTATGTACACACACCTGCACATCCACCCACTATATATACAGGGATGGGCAACTGGCGGCCCGTGGCTCGCATGAGGCCCCCGCCCTGACTTTTTCTGGCCCGCCAATTTACAAAAAAAATATATATACAATTATTACTCTCATAGTTGTAAACAGGCAATAACTGTATAGAATGGACATAGATTGCCTTTGTATATATAATTCGTGATATTTATTAAATTAGTATTATTGCTATGTGAATCAAATGATAAGGGTCATAGTGTCCGCATGGTGGAAGTACATGGTCACAATTTCTAGATAAAGACACACACGGACACACATATCCATGCAAATATAAATGTTTTAAAGTCAAGATTGCTCCCTCCCTGTGCTGCAGGTGGACCTGTCCTCAATCCTGCCCGAGGCCCTCTCTGCTCTGGGCTCCTTCCTGAGGAAGAACCAGCGGGCCCTGAGGCTCGGATCCCTGGCCTGCATCACGGCGCTGCTCACGCATCACGCCGCCAACATCCAACCTGAGGATCTGGAACCCGTGCTGAGTGAACTTCCTGCGCTGGTGGACGAGGGCGACATGCACGTGTCTCAGGTTAGTCATCACCACATGTTGGTTCTGGTTGGTTCTGCTGGTTCTGGTGGTTCCGGTGGTTCTGGTGGTACCGATGGTTCTGCTGGCGCCGGTGGTTCCGGTGGTTCTGATGGTTCCGGTGGTTCCGGTGGTTCTGGTGGTTCCGGTGGTCCCGATGGTCCGGTGGTACCGATGGTTCTGCTGGCGCCGGTGGTTCCGGTGGTTCTGATGGTTCTGGTGGTTCCGGTGGTTCTGGTGGTTCCGGTGGTACCGATGGTTCTGCTGGCGCCGGTGGTTCCGGTGGTTCTGATGGTTCTGGTGGTTCCGGTGGTTCTAATGGTTCCGGTGGTTCTGGTGGTACCGATGGTTCTGCTGGCGCCGGTGGTTCCGGTGGTTCTGATGGTTCTGGTGGTTCCGGTGGTTCTAATGGTTCCGGTGGTTCTGGTGGTTCCGGTGGTTCTGGTGGTACCGATGGTTCTGCTGGCGCCAGTGGTTCCGGTGGTTCTGGTGGTTCCGGTGGTCCCGATGGTTCTGCTGGCACCGGTGGTTCCGGTGGTCCCGATGGTCCGGTGGTACCGATGGTTCTGCTGGCGCCGGTGGTTCTGATGTGCAGGTGTATATTTGATGACTCATGTTTACGCAGGTATCCGTGACCTTGCTGACCTGCCTGGCCTCCGCCTGCCCGTCCTCTCTGGCTAAGATCAGCTGTTCTGTGCTGCCTGCCGTCTTCCGACTGGTCCACTCTCCTCTGCTGCAGGGCGGAGCGCTGGCAGCCATACTGGAGTTCCTCCAGGCCCTGGTGCTGTCCAAGGCCAGTAACGTGGGCTACAGGTGAGACCGCGGGACCAGAGGAGTCCTAAATGTCCCTGTTAGAGGAGTGAGATTAGAAATCTGTCACTCCAGGTTTCGATAAAAAAAAAAAATCTAAAATCAATCGCACAGATGTTTAATGTTCCCCGTTGTCTCCTCTCCTGCAGTAAGTTGCTGAAGTCTCTCACCGAGCCGTTCCACAGCTCCTCGTCCTCGGTGGAAATCCACCGTCAGTCCTTCCACTCCGTGTCCCGCTGCGTGGCCGCTCTGTGCTCCGCCTGTCCCAAAGAGACTTCGTCCACCGTCTCCGGCCTCATCCAGGAGGTGTGTCTGCGCCTTCTTTCGCCTCCACGCCCTCCTCTGCTCCTCTTTCTCCGCCCCTCTGACTCTCTGTGTGTGTGTCCTCCTCAGGTGAGGAGTCCCGGCGCTCCGGAGTCGGCCCGGGTCCTGGCTTTGCTGAGCCTGGGGGAGGTGGGGAGGAGCGGCTCTCTGGGAGGAAGTAAGGAGGTGCAGGGAGTCATCCTGGAGGCCTTCGGCTCCAGCAGCGAGGAGGTCAGATACTCGCAGTGCTGCTGACGTGTTTCCAGCTCTGAAAAGAAATAATATATAAAAATATATATAAATATTTGATGGATGTTTTCAGGTGAAGACGGCGGCTTCCTGTGCGTTAGGCAGCATGGCGGTGGGAAGCCTGGGCGACTTCCTGCCCTTCCTGCTGAGGGAGATCTCCTCCCAGCCACGCAGAAAATACCTCCTTCTACACTCCCTGAAGGAGGTCATCAGGTGTGTGTGTTTAACTTTATTTATTAAAGTTTATTTCATTTATTTACTTTATTTATTAAAGTTTATTTCATTTAATAACTTTATTTATTCATTTAATAACTTTATTTATTAAAGTTTATTTCATTTATTAACTTTATTTATTAAAGTTAATTTCATTTAATAACTTTATTTATTCATTTAATAACTTTATTCAATAAAGTGTATTTCATTTAATAACTTTATTTATTAAAGTTTATTTCATTTAATAACTTTATTTATTCATTTAATAACTTTATTTAATAAAGTGTAATTCATTTAATAACTTTATTTATACATTTAATAACTTTATTTAATAAAGTGTATTTCATTTAATAACTTAATTTATTAAAGTTTATTTCATTTAATAACTTTATTCAATAAAGTGTATTTCATTTAATAACTTTATTTATTAAAGTTTATTTCATTTAATAACTTTATTTATTAAAGTTTATTTCATTTAATAACTTTATTTATTAAAGTTTATTTCATTTAATAACTTTATTTATTCATTTAATAACTTTATTTATTAAAGTTTATTTCATTTATTAACTTTATTTATTAAAGTTTATTTCATTTAATAACTTTATTCATTTAATAACTTTATTTAATAAAGTGTAATTCATTTAATAACTTTATTTATACATTTAATAACTTTATTTATTAAAGTTTATTTCATTTATTAACTTTATTTATTAAAGTTTATTTCATTTAATAACTTTATTTATTCATTTAATAACTTTATTCAATAAAGTGTATTTCATTTAATAACTTTATTTAATAAAGTGTAATTCATTTAATAACTTTATTTATTCATTTAATAACTTTATTTAATAAAGTGTAATTCATTTAATAACTTTATTTATACATTTAATAACTTGATTTAATAAAGTGTATTTCATTTAATAACTTTATTTATTAAAGTTTATTTCATTTAATAACTTTATTTATTAAAGTGTATTTAATAACGTTATTTATAAATGTAATAACTTTATTGATCAATTTCATAACTTTATTCATCAAAGTGCCGTTTTGGTGACATGATCCGTTCCTCTGTGTGCAGCGCGTGTCCGGCCTCCAGTCTCTCGCCCCACGTGGAGTCCGTGTGGTCTCTGCTGGTGCAGAGCTGCGATTGTGAGGAGGAGGGAACCAGGAACCTGGTGGCCGAGTGTCTGGGGAAGCTGACTCTGGTGGACCCGGCGCGTCTGCTACCAAGACTCAAACAGCAGATTCAATCTGGTACAGATGAACAGGTTCTGCTCCTTTTTTGATGTCCACGTCCTTCCTCTGCTGGGGACGTCCCGATAACGGCCACCTGTCCCCTCGCAGCTTCTCCTCTGACCCGCTGCACCGCGGTGACGTCCGTCAAATTCACCATCGTGGACCAGCCGGCTCCCATCGACTCACTGCTGAGGGACAGTATAGGTGAGATGCAGAGAAAACACACTATCTTCTCACCACCTGGTCCTAAAACTTTGATTTAAGGTGGTGTACAAGTTCTATCATAATTAAGGTAAATAATATATAGATAGATAAAATATACAATAATTAATAATGATAACACCAGAAATGGACATATATAAATATAGACCATAATAAAATAAATAAATAATGAAATAAAATAGGGAGCCTGGGTGAGGGTTCCATTTTCAAGCGCCCTGGAACTGTTTATTGCATACGATAGTGAATTCTTGAATTTGATCCCTGCTGTCATGTGACAGGCGACTTCCTGAAGACGCTGCAGGACGAGGACATCAACGTGCGTCGCGTGGCTCTGGTGATGTTTAACTCTGCGGCTCACAACAAGCCGTCGCTGATCCGCGGCGTCCTGGCAAGATTTCTACCTCACCTGTACCGAGAGACCCGGATCAGGAAGGACCTGATCAGAGCGGTGAGGGAGGGGGCAGGAGGAGGTGGAGGAGGAGTCGGAGGAGGTGTGGTGATGTTTCCTCTCTCTGCAGGTGGAGATGGGTCCCTTCAAACACACGGTGGACGACGGTCTGGATGTGCGCAAAGCTGCGTTTGAGTGCATGTACACGCTGCTGGACGGCTGCATGGACGGGCTGGACGTCCTGCAGTTCCTCGACCACGTGGAGGAGGGGCTTAAAGACCACTACGACATCAGGGTGGGTGGAGCTTAACAGAAGATCCAACCAGACCCACAAAATGACGAAACCTGTGTGCGTGCGTGCGTCTTGGTGTGTTGCAGATGTTGACCTTCCTGATGTTGGCCAGACTTGTCTCTCTGTGTCCCGCTGCTGTTCTTCAAAGACTGGACCGACTGGTGGAGCCTCTCAGAGCCACCTGCACCACCAAGGTACACGCGCGCGCACACACACACACACACACACTGGACAAGCATTGAGTTCGGCCTCCCTGGTCCCGCAGGTGAAGGCCGGCTCGGTGAAGCAGGAGTTTGAGAAGCAGGAGGAGCTGCGGCGCTCGGCCATGCGCGCCGTGGCCGCGCTGCTGGCCGTGCCCGAGGTGGAGCGCAGCCCCAACATGGCCGACTTCGCCAACCAGATCCGGAGCAACGCCGACATGGCGTCCATCTTCCAGAGCGTGCAGGGAGGAGAGGCGGGAAGCTCCTCGGAGCACATGGACACCAGCTAGGAGCTGGAGGAGGGAGCCTCCTGGAGCCTCATGTTCAGCTTCTTTTTATTCTTTTTTTTGAGTTCAGAGTTCAAACTTGTCAACACAACAATGAGAATTTGAGTTCAATCAAAGTTTTCTTAGTTACACCCATCTTGCGTCAGAATCCCTCTGTTTATAATAACCATGAAAAAAGTATTAAACCACCAAAGTTAATTGTTGGCCACGCGGAGATTAATATCCGTCTCCATGGCAACTGTCCCTATAATATAGTGTTGATAAAGGATACAAATACTCTGGCTGATGTAATAGCAGAAACGGCAGAACAAACCCAATCTAAGTAGACAAGAAATAAAACACAGTTTAAATGTGGATGAAGTTATTTGTGCGTCAACACTAACAGAAAATTGGGCATTTGTGGCTCCGATTTTTTGGTTTGCCCATTTATCTTCTAATAAAATGAAATAATATCATAGAAATGCAAATCGGTGAAGGTCACGGCCATGTCCAAACTTCAAAGCCAGAAAAAACCTGGAGAGGGAGAGGGAGAGATGGCCTTGAAAGAAAAACTGTTCAAATTCGTTTTTTTTCCACTCAGGAGCCAAGATGGCTGCCGAGGCTTGGTCTCATTGTCCTTAATAGGTTTCACCTGTGGGCTCTCGGACTCACACTCTCTCTCTGTCAGCGCATCATAACATGAATGAATTCCCCCCTCTACATCACAGGACGCAGGTTTATGTTTCCTTGCTGGCGAAACTGGAGACGAGACGTCAGCTGCCGTCTGCGGGGAGGAGCCCGGGACGTCTGGACATCGTCAGCTGCATGTCAGATAAGTCCTTGACAACTGCAGCGCCCGATTTCATGTCATTTTCTGACCCCAAAGAAGTTTCATTTATTATTCAGGTAAATATGGTTGAAAATGAAGCGTAATTAGAAAAAGGAAAGCATGTTCAGTCCATTTTAAAATCCGTCCGTACAAAAATGAATCATGCGTTGTGTTGGAGTGTGTACAGGGAAACACAAACGGCACATTGATGTGAAGAGGCGCCTGATATTAGCAGTAATGAGTAGAGAGCTCATTGCTTGGGTAAAAATGGGCAAGTGTCGCCATGGTTACGGGCCAAAAATCAGCAGCACCTTCGTCATAGATGAAAACCCGGATTATTGACCGAGCCGGGAATATCTGAACAACGACTTGGAGTTTCCCCTGGATGATGGTCCTTTATGGACTTTGGAACTTTGAATATGACGCTTGTGTTTTCCTATTGTCGAATCTTAAGGACATGCACCTGAATAACCAACTTTGTAAATGACTGTCATTGAATATGACATTTCACGGTGGGTTTTTTTTGTGAGTTGGTTTATTTGCATTTATCTTAAGCCTTTTTTTTTCTTTCCAGACCCCTTACTATGCACTCAAAGTAAAAAATATGACAAATAGTAAACAGTCAGTGAAAATAATATTTATAAATGACCTTTCAGTTGCACATTGTAAAATTGCACAAAGAATTCGGCTGTTGGCCAAAAGGTGCAAACATTTAGAGCTCATGAGGTGTAACGTATTGATCACCTGCTGTTATTGGAACTATTGGAATCTGGGCTGCTGTGGTACGGTGAGAGTGGAGTAGAATGGGTTGACGGTGGCGTAGGCTGGATTCCACCCAGCTGCCTCCTGGTTTGGACGTGGGACGTGGGAGTTGGAGGTAAAGGTTGCGTTGCTGTAAGTGTTTTCTGGTTTGGGAAGCTGACGCTCCTCTATCTCTGCGTAACAGTGATCCTTCCATAATAAAAAAATAAATAAAAAAATCCCCAAATGCATGAATCCTCAACACAAGCTTCTATTCATTCTGAGGTTTGTAAAAACAGTACTTAGGATTATAAGGATTATTATTCGTTTTACTATGAGGATTATTATGATGTTGTTGTTGTTAAAGTTATAGATCAGGGTGTGGAGGCCTCAGGCCTGTATGAGTCACTAGATACCAACGTTATTGCTTTGCATCGCTGGCTACACACACGCACAGGCACGTACACACGCACACCCACAATGTACAACAAGGGACAAAGTGCACGTACCTCGATCTGTGCGTCTCCAACTGTTTTGTCTTTCACGCCTTTACGTCCTGACAAACAAAGTAAAAAGGACTTCGATCTGGATCTGACACGTGTCCGTGTTGATGCAGATCCCCATATTCAATCAGAAGAAAAGGTGAAGCGTGTGTGTGTGTGTGTCAGGTCATTAAATCTCTCACGTCTGTAGATGAGAACATAAAGCAGAACCAACACGACCAGAGAGACCACTGTGGCGACGACTGTGATTAACCAAGATCCATCTGCAACACGCACACGCACTTATTTCGCATCCAGAAGCGTGTGTGTGTGATTTCCGTGAAGTGAACCTGCTCCTCACCTGACTGCTCCTGACTCTGAGTCACAGTCTGAGGGTGGGTGGCGGTTGGAGAAGATGGTGTTGTTGTTGTTGTTGTTCCAGTGACGGAGGAAGTTGATTCAGTTTGAGGCCCTGAAAAAGTTATCAGAGGAGCAGGTGAAATAGCCAAATATAATCACTGAGCACTTTATTAGGAACACCTGTGGCAGAGGTGCGTAAAACCACGGAGGGGTGTTTCCATCTGAATCCACTTATAAAAAAAACAAAAAACGTTATGATGCGGTGAACGTGCGTCTCCCGAGTCTGCTCCTGCATCTCAGAGATGGACACTTTCACACACCTGGGGACAATTGTCTTTAGTCTAGGATTTTCCTCAATATTGAAGTTCAGAGGCCAAAGAGGCCTTGCTTCTCTCACCTTGAACCTGCAGCTGTATTTTTCGGAGTGCACTTGTGACATTTTTGTATTTTTTGGTTCCACACCAGTAATCCCCGCCGTCCCCTGAGATCACATTACTGATGGACATACTGAGGACCTTTCTGCTGTGTCCAAAGTGGAACCTCCCATCTGACGACGTCAAATTTGCATCGTGTAAAATTGGAGCACAGCGAAAACCGTCGTCTTTGCAGATAAACATGCTGTTGTCGTGGTGGCGGGGGCACGAGATGGTGGTTGAAGCCGCAGTGTAGGCGGTTTGATGAAATGGTTGCTGGCAGTCATCTGCAGATAAAAACAGGCCCGTTGATCATAATGCTGGTGGTTTCTATATTTTTCCCCTTCTCCCTTTTGCAGATGACGACTTGAAATCAAAGTGGGGGCTTTCCACCACCTTGGGTATAGATCAGCACAATGGGCACGGATAGATTTCTTTCTCTATATATATTTTTAACATTATGGACAGGAAGGCACTCAGTGTAGAGATTGAATTTGTTGTTTTTTTTGTGGTACTTTTCTAAAGCTCTCTAACAATGAAGAAGTGAAAAAGTCTTACCGTCTTCCTGTTTCAGCTTTATTTCCTTATATCTCTGAGACAAAATCATGTATTTGCCAAAGTCCTTTCGTGTCAGATCTCTGACGACAACGCTGAGAGATCTTTGGCTCGTATTACAGAACAGGCGCAATCTCCCCAAGGTTTCCCACTCGTCCTGTTTTGTGAGTTTGATGTTCTCTCGTTTAGGAGCGGCGACTTTGACGTTTTCACAGAGTGTTTCTTTTCGGTCAGAATACACGAAGTGGAATTCGAACCATCCTCCGAGACATTGCTTCACCTCGATCGAGGGCTCGCAGCCTGTGGATGAGGAAAAAAAAAAAAAAAGTCAGGTCTGACACGGTAACATCCTAAGATTTTTATTTTTTATTGAACAATTATCTTCACAGCCCCATAATCGCAGTTATTCAAAGATACATGATTCAAACTGTCAAACAATCATTCTTTTGATTTCTCTGTTCTGGTTCTGTTTTGGTCGGATCCTTCATTTTTCTTGAAGGATTATTTCTCTTTTTTTCCCTTCTGCCACCGGGAGTTGCCCTTGCCTCCTTTATTTTCTTACGATTGGTTTTTAATCTTAGGGGATTTAACATTGAGGATACAAAATAGTTTTGACCTGAATCGGAATGTTCTATGGCATTTTACTCGTCATCTTTCGTTGGTTTGAGTTTTGATTTGAATTCGTTTTACACTTTGAATATATTGACTAAGAGCCTATTTCACGTATTATACATATATACATATATAAATTCTTTTACCTGCAATCATTGAGAGGAGGAGGAGGAGAAGTGAACTCTTCATTGTGTCGGTTTAAATCCACTTCTTTCTGCTTCCTCTCGTTGCCCACTTGTCTCGGTCTCGCAATGCTTCCTGAACTTTAGCCGTTTCCTATACAATGTGCGACGCCCGCTTCTGTGTCTGTCCTTCCGCTTTCTCTCGTCAAATTGAATTTAAATTTTGCCTTGTCTCTCGACATCGACGGGGAACAAGTGGTGAGCCCAGAGATCTCTGTGGGAGAAGAACAAAGAATGAGCATGTTCCTCTCTCAGAATAACAGAAACCTGCAAAAGAAAAAATGCAAATGACATTTTTGGAGTGGCACAGATTGACATGAACCACCTCAAAACGGGGATTTAAAACTGTCTTATAATCTGATAATAAGTGGATACAATTACCGCGTCCTACATCAGAATGTCCTCTGCAAATATAAAAAAAAAAAAGTCAAAGTCAGGTCTCTTCCATTCATAGACCGATGGTACACATTTCGAATTTCCCCTTGTGGGACAATAAAGGAACATCTTATCTTAAACATCCTACGATTAAAAAAAAAAAAAAACAGAAAGTGGAGAAGTTCCACGGAAATGAGCAAACTAAGGAAATGATGAAACCTGCAGGGGTGAAAAAAAAAGACAACGCTAGCGATGGTGAGACGATGGTTAAATATAGCTTTATATCATCATCCTCCTTATCATACTCACTTCAGCTAAAGCCAACAGGATGTGAATCGTCCTTTGGCCGTTGCACCGAAAAACCCAGATTTCCGGCCCTGAGCCTGTGACACGTGTGTTCGAGCTGTATCCCATGATGCACCTGGGCCCAAACATGCTCTTTCTCAGAGACGGCAATGAATAAGCTAACAGGATGTAAATGAATGTCCTCCGCGTCCAAGGTTATATTAAAAAGCGGGTTCAACGCCGAGTGACAGCCGAGACTTGAGGTCCGTGATTGATGAAACAGGAAGTGGACACAGAAACTCTTCATATCCCACAATCTGGAGCCTTGAAACTTTATTTATTCAGTCACTGATCCTATTTTTTATAAAAATCATTGCTCTGCTCTGAATCACGTGTGTCCTCACACTCGCTCCATGTCTTGTTGGCAAGATCAATGCATCAATGGAGACAATGTGTTGAATTTGTTTGTGCGCCTGTGCATGCGTGTGAGTCCTCACGCTGACCTCCACACACCAGATTGTGTCGATTGTGATGAAAACTTCCATTGAAAGCCTGAATCTCACGACTAATATCACTCGACAGTGCTCCCCGGGTACGTTGGCCCTGGAGCACTGGGAGGGAACCCCCCTTAAGTGTGTGTGTGTGTGTGTGCATGGGTGGAGGGTGGCGAAAACCTAATGGTTTTTGGCCTGTGTTGTGGCTTTGCTGTCTGGTAACATTTGTCATGGTCTCCAAGCGAAAGAATGGCGGGTTGCGTGTGTGTGTGTCTTGAGATAAGAGAAACTTTGTCTGGTCAGGGGTCCGCACACACACACACACACACACACACACACACACACAGTGTAGAGTTGATTGGTGGTCCCAGAAACTCTGGCTGGGATTGATCGGGATCCATTAGTTATTCACCATCAGCTGGTGAGAGCTTTTCCGTATTTTGCCGGATCTGTGGTTCCGGATGATAATATGATAAATATAATAATATATTTTGAAAGTGAATCTGGTCTCTCAGACGAATCCATTTCTCTGTGTTCCCATTGGTCAACGTCGCACAGGCCAATGAAACAATAAGTAACTAATCAAAGATGGTAGATTTTCGGACAGGATGTGACATCATCATCGTCCACCATAATCAAAATCCTGCAGGCTGAGTTTATAATTATACACACACACACACACACACACACACACACACACACACATACATATATATATATCTGTCATCTGCATTTTAAAGGGTAAAATAAATCATCGACACGTGATTCATCTTCATGGCTATGACGTCGGTGTTTGGGTGTGAAGTTTGATGGACGAGTGTGAATGTTGGAGGAGCCCCGACGCTGAGATTTAAAGGCCTGTCTGTCACCGCTCTAACTCCGCCCACAACCGGCCCAGATTCCCCCAGAAGGATGGATGAAGTCAGATAAATAATCAGTTTCATGCCAAAAAATCCCATTTTTAACGGATCTGTGTTTTTTTGTTTTTTCCCTCGATCCGTAATCCTCTGAGTGACCCGGTTAATCGTCGTAGTTTCTCTTATCAGGCTTTGAATAACTTGGTGTTTCAGTTGGAGGGGAGCAGATAATCCAGTGTAAACACACTCGTCACTGATGGTGGGAAACCTTCCTCCTTTTTTGAGAAGCTCCACAAAGCTTAACTGAAGATTTTACCTTTCTTTTATTAATGATGCAGTTGACCATTTTTTGTGTCTCAGGAGATGATGTGTGACCATGAGAAACGTTCCAGAAATAAAACATTATGATCTCTTCAGGAAAAACACCTTCCACCAACTAAAGTCAACCTGTGAGATAAAATCACTTTTCACTCTTCAGCTTAAAATATGCGTGAGATGCATCAACTGTCTTTGGACCGGCTCTGGATGTGTTACCATGGCAACAGGGCGGTGGACAGCGGATTCAGGGAGATTTCTGTTTGTCATGACACATAAATGAGAGGATTTTTGGATGTTGACGATTGAACGATGTCGTTTGATATGGTCGACAACTTGTCGTCGTAAATGTGTGGACGCGGAATTTCTTTTGCGGAATTGTGTGACGCGGCAGCCTCTCTTCGTGTTTTACGCTTTCCATTCCGACTCGGGGCTTCTGGTTCAGATTAGATCCCGATCTGGTTTTGGAGACCACGGTGGAGAGTGGCTGTAGATGAACGCGCTGTGAGCGTAAACTGTGCCACGGTTTCCACGGAAACGGGCTTCATCTGCTTTGGGGCCTTAACCACAGACGGGACTCTGTGGGACAGGATGGATGTTTCTCTGTGAGATTTTATTGTTAAATGTTGATTTATTTATTTTATTTTTTTAATGCATCACACACTGAGGTGACATCATCCAGATTCAACCGTCGTTTATGGTTTTATGTAACGAGACATTGAGTGAAAACAACATTCAGACACCTGCAGCAAGTTTCTGCAAAAACAAAAAAACCTCTTCAGCCAAACCACGATGTGTTGAAAGTGTCCAACAGCAAAGAGGAGAAGCCAGAGCCGCGTCAAACATAAAAAAAAACATCAAGTCAAGAAAGGGACCAAAAAAAAGAAAAGAGGCTGAAATCTGACCCCGGAACAAAAGGAGCGTTCCCACAGAGGGAAAAGGCGGAAGGCCCGGGTCCTGACTCGTGCGACCTCCGTTATATTCCTGATATCTGCACAAATATCCCACGACGTTGTCACCGTCCTCTCCGGCTGCAAAATAAAAAAAGGCTTCCTCTCCCTTCGTGTGAGGGGAAACGGAAGAGAATTGAACATGAGTTGGTTTCGATGACTCCGTCAGAGATTCTGCCGAGAGGGTTCGGTTCCCACGTGAAGTCGCCCGTGTTTGGAGAGATGCCGAACCCTTCCGTTCTCCGTCCGACCAGAAAATAATAAGGAGGAAAACCCGCAAACCCTCTGGATCCATGGTTTTGAACCGGGACCAGACACGTCGCGTGTTGACGGTTTCTCTGTATGAAACCAGAAGCGGAACTTTCACTAAACGCAACTAATCTCAGCGAGAGTTTAAACAGAGCCGCAAATAAATGTAAAAAAAAAAGAAGTAAAAACTGCGTATAAATAAAAATAACAAGGAAATAAATCAGACACAAATAAACAAATAATAATAAATAAATAATAAAAATGCGTAGAAATAAGAAATAAATAAATAAGAAACAAATAAACAAATAATAATAAATAAATAATAAAAATGCGTAGAAATAAGAAATAAGAAATAAATAAATAAATAAGAAACAAATAAACTAATAATAATAAATAAATAATAAAAATGCATATAAATAATACATAATAAATAAATAAATAAGAAACAAATAAATAAGACACAAATAAACAAAACAAATAATAATAAATAAATGATAAATGAATAATAAATAAATACTTAAATACAAAATTAATCAATAAAATAAAAATAAATCCCTTTTCCACATCCTTCCACATCATACGTGAGAGCGGAAAAAAACATTTTTTTTTGTGACATTTTGTTTGTTGTTCCACAGCCACGTATTGGAAAATGTGTCCAAATCATAAATGAAATGTTTCTTCATGGTCCATTTCATACAGACTGTGAGATGTTTGCTGAAGAAGTTTGGTGGTTTATAAAAAGAGGTTTGGAAAGTGTTGCATCGTGTTTTTGTCACCACCTGCTCATTAAGGAAAAATGTATGAACGAACGAATCCCCTGCCGGCGTTCCTGGGACGTCCCGTTCGTGACACAGTGGCCACTTTGTGCGTCACAGTGACCTCGACCTTGACGTGTCCCCGTTATGCATCATGTCCTCTGCCCAGGCTCCGCCCCCTCGCCTGGACTCCATCGGGAACCCTTAGTGACCCGTCCCGTCCTGAAAGGACCATGTCTTTGATTTCCAAATCCGACGCTCCTCTCCGCCTGTCACCCTTGACTCCGCCTCCATCAGCTCCTGCAGAGAAAGTTTATCGCTGAGCAAACAAACTGGGATCGTTCCCGCCACATGTGGAGCTTGAGTTTCTCCAGGCCTGGAACTAATCTGCCGTTTCCACGGCGACCAGCGGGCCAGCTGCGAGGCGGGAGACGGGACAGCGGCTCGTCCCGGGACGGTTTCTGACTCTGGCGTGAAGGACCGTACAAGGAGCCGCGGAACGGAGAGCTCGGAGGGAGGAGAAGATTACTCTGGAGCTCGTTCACTTCTCGCTCGCCCCATTTCTCTCCGTCTTTCATCTGCAGCTCAACCTTTAACGCTCTCTCTCTCTCTCTCTCTCTTATCTGTTTGTTCCTCTCTTTTTCAGCCCCTTCATCTTCCTGCTCTTTTCCTCCTTTTTAATTCCTGGCTACTTCTCCCTCCTCCGTTTTTCTTTCTTTTTTTTTTCTCTCTCTCAGCCCACAGTGGGTTCCCCGATAGACCTCCCTCAGCTCCCTCCTCTCCTCCCTCCTTCCCCCGGCCTCAGATAAGAAAAAGGAGCCAAAGTATTTCGGTCACTTCTGAAAGCGGAGCCTCCAGGAGAACATGGGACGGGAAGAAGATTTTTCATCTTTTAGGCCAGGACGAGAAGATTGAGAAGATCCCTTTGGAAGTTTCCACTCCTCTTCCATCCTCCAATGGTTCCAAGTACTTTTTTTTTCAAATTTCTCTCTCTTCCTGAGAGGATCTGAATGCGGTGCATTCAAGTTTTAGTTTGATCCATTTTTTGCTCCGGTTCACAATTTTATAAAGGAGACGAATCCAGCATTAAAACCCAGAGGACGAAAGAAGAAGATGGATCCAGACCACCTGGTCTGAAGACGCATCTTCGCCTGAGGAACCAGCAGGACAACATTCCACGAGAACGGGTGCCGCCATTTTTGTTTCTTCTGGTACCCCAACCACACCTCCTCAGGTCTCACCTCATGGATTGAGAGGAGGCGCAGATACTCGTCTTCATTGTGTGAACCATGCGAGGCCTGAACCTCCGCCGGGGGCTGGTGGTCCTCCTGATGCTCGGGACCCTGACCCCTGTCGCCGATGGAGGAGCAGGACGCAGCCAGAGGCGAGGAGGTGGAGGAGGAGGAGGAGGCGGCGGCGCGGAGAAGAAGAGAAGGTTCCACCGCATCCAACACGGCCAGTGCAGCTACACCTTTGTCCTCCCGGAGCTGGACGCCTGTCGGGACGCGGCCTCCCGGGACGGAGGCGGGATCGTCCAGAGAGATGCCCCGCCCACTCCGCCGGTGGTGGATGGCGATTGGTCGGCTCAGAAACTGCAGCGTCTGGAGAGCACCATGCAAAACAACACGCTGTGGCTGCAGAAGGTGAGAGACTGCACCAGAATGATGGTGTGTGCGTGTGTGTGTGTCTGTGGGTGTGTGTGTGTGTGCTCGCGCACGTGTGTGTGCACGTGTAGACCCTGGAGAAACCAAATGATAAGAAAAATATGTGTTGGACACCAGAGAACTGTGACTCAGGATTCCATCAACACAAACTACTGTGTGTGTGTGTGTGTGTGTGCGTGCGTGTGTGTGTGTGACCGTGTGTGTGTGTGTGCGTGCGTGCGTGCGCGTGTGACCGTGCGTGTGTGTGCGTGCGTGCGCGTGTGTGTGTTTGCGTGTGTGTGTTTGCGTGCGCGTGTGTGTGCGACCGTGTGTGTGTGTGTTTGCGTGCGCGTGTGTGTGCGACCGTGTGTGTGTGTGTGCGTGCGTGTGCGTGTGTGTGTGCGACCGTGTGTGTGTGTGTGTTTGCGTGCGCGTGTGTGTGCGACCGTGTGTGTTTGCGTGTGTGTGCGACCGTGTGTGTGTGTGTGTTTGCGTGCGCGTGAGTTTGTGCCTAAGAGATGAAAGTTTGAGTGGCAGCTGGTTTGGATCAGCTGATTTTCCTCCGCGTGTTTCTTCAGTTTTCAGTGAATCATGAAACCTCGTTTATTATTTTATTTGTTCCGCAGAAAGAGAATTTGTCATAAAAGTTCTCGCTGCACACGTTGCCAAAAAAAGAAAAAAAAAAGAGCGAGCGCTTGGTAAAACCGAGCAGGATGGAGTGAGAGCGCGAAGCATCAACTGATGTTTGACGAAGCTCCGGCTGACATTTTCGGACACGGACCGTTGAGGACGGTTACCGTGGCAACCGCCGTTTCCCGTCTCCCACTCTCTCCTCTTCTTCTTTTTCATGGACAAATGAGAAAAGCAGCTCTCTGTGGGGGTGGCGTTTCGAAAGGCTCGCCTCAGTGAGGGCAATTTCACGATTTCCGAAGCAGAATGATCCCGTGGATTGTATTATGGGATGTTTGGGTGCAGCTGTGATGAAACAAAGAGGCACGGCATCAGATCCTACACTCGCCTGCTCAGCTCTCAGAGTGCACACACGCAGTGATTTCATTGTGTGTGTGTGTGTGTGTGTGTGTGCGTGCGTGGGGGCCACATTCATCATCATTAGAATCGTTAGGCAGAGTGATGAATCTGGATCCTCTGTGGAGGAATGTGTCTGAGTTCACAGCAGCTCTATTTCACTTTCCAAATGTTGTGTAATTCCCTGACAGGACACCCAAACACTTGGATTCTATCTCATTATCGGTTTAAAGAAATATTTTAACGTTCAGTAGTTTGGCTGACTAAGCCAAATTGGCACTTTGACCTTCATCCTCTCACCCGTCACATGATGAAAAATCTCTCTGTGGAGCACTTCTACTTTGTCCTCTTCATGTGACGCGTTTTTTTTCCGGACACCCGAGCGCTGGTTTAGAATTCTGCGCAAATGGAGCGAGTCGGAATTTCATTATTTCTGTTTCCACCAGAAGCTGAAGTATCCAATGACTTACAGGAAAGATGTCAATCTGCAGAGTGTTCATTCAGTGTGTGTGTGTGTGTGTGTGTGTGAGTGAGGGGGGGGGGGCGGTGTGTGTGCCGCTTGTGTTTACCACCCGCACTGTTGAACCTCAGAGGAGGGCCAGTCTGCAGCAGAGAGAGCGAGGCTGACCTCTGACCTTTGACCTCGTCTAACCGCTCTGATTTCAAAGCTTCCCTTTGATTCAACTCAGCTCCGAGATAAAGACGCGTCTGCGTTTTCTTCTTTTTTTTTCCTTCCTCTCCGTCCTCAGAGTTTCAGCTTCAAGGGTTTATTCTTATCTTGATGTTACGGATACATCTAACTCTAACAGTGGAGAAAAAAATCATCATATGAACTGAAACGCTTTGTGACTCCTTCTCTGTCGACCTGCATCATGTGCACACGCACAGACATGTTGGGGGAAGAGGAAAGAGATGAAGACTCTCAGCTGCCTGGTGTCTTTGTGTATTTGTTGCAATTCTGCCAGACATTTGTGTTTCTGTCTCTCGCAGGAAGTCGCAAATCTTCCTTTGAGTCTCGGAGGCCTCCTGGTGTTGTTTCACCTGGTTAGACTTTACACTCAGAGGTGAACGGCTGTGATCCGGCAGACCTGCCAACAACGCACCGTGGAGGTTCAACTACGACATATCAACTCCTATGACGCAAAAAGATATATTTAACTACTAGCAACTATAAACGGATGAGCCGTTGATTTCTCTTTATTAATCCAGTTGGAAGCATCATACATCTGACTGGCACAGGATCTAAAGGGTTTTTTAACCCTTTCGTTGCCGCTTGAGTCAAGTCTGGGATTTTAACCGTCGATTCTTAGACAGAGAAAGACGAGGCGTCAGTCTGTGTTGCTGCGGTTGTCCCTGTGGGATAGGCGGGTCACATGACGCGAGCTTTAAGCTCAACTTTTTGGAATCTCTGCGTTGTAACATAATTATATCATAAATATTGTTGTGCCTTCAAGAGTTACGAGGAGGTTTATGACAAAGACATAAAAGGAAAAAACCTGGCTGGGGGATTCTTTTTATTGTTGTAATTTCACTACAGACGTTTCACATAAAAAAAAAACACTCACTGATACATGTGGAAAATATTAAAATCCTGTAAAAGGTTGTTAAAGAAATCAAAAACTTTAAAAAATGATTAAGACTCATAAAAACTTGGGAATTATAGATGCTCAATACACATCACTGGTTCTGAACTGTATGTGAGGAATCATTTCAAATTCCTAAAATATCGAAGGAGATTATTTTTTTCCGCTTTAGGGCATTCAAGTAAAAAAACAAAGAGACTTTAAACTCCAGGTCTTTGGTTCTTTATGGAGCGAAGAAATAATAAAAAGGCAGTGTGTGCGTGTGTGACCTGGGCTCCCTCATCCCTCACATCAATCAGCTGACAGCTCTAACGACGCCTAATGACCATGATTATCAGCTGCTGCTGCAGTCGAAACACACGCGCACGCACTTCTCTGTCAAAGCAGGTTTTATTAAAAAAAAACACAGTTAAATTAAAGTAGTTAAAGTTTTAAATATATCTTGAAGAGTTTAGGGATTGAACTGTATTTTTATTCTAGCTGTAACTACTCACTGATTTTCTGAAATAATCATTTAGGTTTTAACTCTGCCTTTTTATATAATTTGTCTTATTTCTCACTTATATCGCACACGCACAAATTAACAGTCTGCATTACTGAAATATTTGGCTCAATTGACTCATATACAGTATTTTCACATTATTTATTTCTACATGTGTCCTATTTTATATTTTTCTTTTTTTTCCAAGGTATTTTTCTCAGTAAGGGACAAAAAACCTTGTCATCATCATTTTTTAAAATGTTGTGTATTTTTTTGGAATCACGTTGTTGATTTACACATCAGATTCCAACTGGGCAGTTTATGGGATTCTGTTCCTGGGATTCTCTGAGTTTATTCCTCCTGTGGGGAAAGGCCCGGAATGATTATTGATCTTTTTTTAAGAGCTTTGGTGTTTTCCGGTTTATGAGCTGATGATGATGATGATGATGATGTGAAGGCCATGTGTGTTTCTGCTGGATCCTGTCAGCCTGGAACACTGAGTACAAATATGGAGGCTTTGCGATACCTGCAAAAAAAAAACAGGTATGATTTTATTCGATTATTAAATCATTTTAATTGTTTTTTAAAAAAGGAAAAAACAAAACAAGTTTAGAAACCTCCCTTCATCCACAAAATGAGGAAACTTTCTGAAAGGAGAAATGTGTTTGTAAATCTAAAGTGATGCAGGAAATGTGATCACAGAGGAAGTGGCTGTGGCCTTGAATGTGTGTGTGCGTGTGTGAGTGTGTGTGTGTGTGAGAGTGTGTGTGAGTGTGTGTGTGTGTGTGTGTGTGTGCGTGTGTGAGTGTGCGTGTGTGTGTGTGTGTGTGTGCATGTGTGAGAGTGTGTGTGTGTGTGTTTTTGCGTGTGTGTGTGTCTGGGTGTGTGTGAGAAAGTGTTTGTGTGCGTGTGTGTGTGTGCGTGTGTGAGTGTGTGTGTGTGTGTGAGAGAGTGTGTGTGTGTGTGTGAGAGTGTGTGTGTGTGATGCAGGAAATGTGATCACAGAGGAAGTGGCTGTGGCCTTGAATGTGTGTGTGCGTGTGTGAGTGTGTGTGTGTGTGAGAGTGTGTGTGAGTGTGCGTGTGTGTGTGTGTGTGTGCGTGTGTGAGAGTGTGTGTGTGTGTGTGTGTGTGTGTGTGAGAGAGAGTGTGTGTGTGTGTGTGAGAGAGTGTGTGTGTGTGTGTGTGTGTGTGTGTGAGAGTGTGTGTGTGTGTGTGTGTGTTTGCGTGTGTGTGTGTGCGTGTGTGTGTGTGAGAGAGTGTGTGTGCGTGTGTGTGTGTGTGTGTGAGAGTGTGTGTGTGTGCGTGTGTGTGTGTGTGCGTGTGTGTGTGTTTGTGAGAGTGTGTGCGTGCGTGCGATTAACTGCTCCACAGAAAAAACAAAAAAAACTCACCGAGCGGTTTACGGTGGAGTTTGTTTTCCTTCTGAATCTCTGCAACTGATTATCGCAACAACTCTTTCTTTCTGATAAATCCATAACTTCAAAAACCTCCAGCTCACATTTGAGATATATATACGTAGCCACATCCTAACTGAAACATTGTATTTATTGATTCCTTTATCTATTCAAAACTCCTATCTGGACATTTGTGATATCTGCCATGCAGTCACCTGGTATGGTGCACACAGGCTACAGGCGCGGTTATTTTCTGAAAGTGTGTGAAGGGGTGAAACAGGAAGGAAGACAAAATTCGACAGTTTCCCATCCATAAATCATAAAACGCAGCAGGACGGAGAGAGGAAGAGATAGAGAGGAGGCGAGAGGAAATAAAAGACGCGAGGGAGGGAGGTGAAACCTGGTTCTGTTTCTTTGGACTGCGCACTGTAACTCGTGAGTTCACTTGGATACTTCTGCTATCATTTCCCATGCTTGATCTCCATGGCCTTCTGCAGCTTTTTGTGGCCACTGATTGGTCTAAAATCTCCGAGACCTTCTGGCAGAGCTTCACTACGCAAACGCACGGTGATTACAGGGGACAGCGCGCACGCACCCACGCCATGTCTCACACGCGCACTCGGCGCCACATGTAAGCACTTGTATACCAGCGGGACGCGCCATCCCGACGCGTCCCGGCCACATCGCCCACGCACACACGCAGAGCCGTGTTGCGTGGCCCTTTGCGTGACCGCAAGAACGTGGCTCCCATCTGGGTTTTTCCCCGAGAAACGTTGTTTTCATCAGAACAGCTGGAACCCAGAAAAACCACCGTCAGCAACTTTCCCACTGCTGCCCTGACAGATATCGCGGGATGGCGCGAACCCCTTTTTTTTTTCGGAAAATCATTTGCCATCCTTGGTTAAATTGTGGAATGAATCATTTCACCCTGGATCAAGAAGCAATTTGGATAAGAAGAAAAAAAAAAATCTCCGCTGCCAAATCAGGCGAAGAAATGCGGTGATTTCGTCCCGAGATGGGAGGAGGTTTTATTTGATGCCTCGGGACAAACTCGGAGTGGGGGGGGGGAATCAATCACGGCTGGGGAGAGTCAGCGTTTCTAAGGGGGGGGGGGGGGGGGGGGGGGGGGGGGGAATCAATCACGGCTGGGGAGAGTCAGCGTTTCTAAGGCAAACACACACGCGCCTAGATGTAGGCGGAGATTTCTCGGCCGACGTCCGTGGTGAGCAATCACCCAGAATTCAGCGCTCCACCCGCCGCAGAAGCCCACCTTCAGCTCTCGTTAGCTCCACTCATGGAAATGGTTGAAACAACAGAGTGGATATAAAAGTCCTTTCGTTGATTTCCCCAGAGAGGAGCTGAGATTTCAGCTGGGCTGGAGCGGCACCACCAGGAAAGGGTCAAAGGTCAAAGCAAAGGGTTTTGCTCTCGGCCCAGTTCACAAACTCGGAGTGGGGGGGGGGAATCAATCACGGCTGGGGAGAGTCAGCGTTTCTAAGGCAAACACACACGCGCCTAGATGTAGGCGGGGATTTCTCGGCCGACGTCCGTGGTGAGCAATCACCCAGAATTCAGCGCTCCACCCGCCGCAGAAGCCCACCTTCAGCTCTCGTTAGCTCCACTTATGGAAATGGTTGAAACAACAGAGTGGATATAAAAGTCCTTTCGTTGATTTCCCCAGAGAGGAGCTGAGATTTCAGCTGGGCTGGAGCGGCACCACCAGGAAAGGGTCAAAGGTCAAAGCAAAGGGTTTTGCTCTCGGCCCAGTTCAAACTCTGAGTTCCCTCGTGCTTCATATATACTGTATATATGTATATCCTGAATGATTGATTATTATGGGATATTTTGGACTGTATGGAAATTGGTTTGTTTTTCCAGTTGAACCCAGTGAGGCCCGAAACAAGACGATTCTCACTCGGAGAAATAATCACAGCTGGCTCCTCACGCTTACACTAAACAAACGCAACACGCCAGAAACACGCCTGACACGCGTGTTCCTGGCTCCAGCTGTGAAAAGGTGGATAACGTAACATATGGCAACATGACACTATTTAGCTGGAGCTCAGCTCGTGGATCAGTTTAACGGTTTATTGATTGATCAGTTTATTGACCTCCAAGGTCAGATTTAACATAAATGAATAAAAATACATCAAAGAACTTTCTAGTTACATATTTGAAACAGATCTTGTGGCTGTAATGAATATTTTTCATATTTTAATTTCTACAAATGATTATGATATTATTAATAATAATAATGTGGTATTATGAATTGTATGTTATTATATTATTATTATTATTTATTATTATTATTATTATTATTATTATTATTATCATTATTATTATATTGTGTTACAATTATTGATTGCTTAAGGAGAATTTGATTTAAATGCGCTCAGCTGAAGGTTCTGGGTATAAGAAGCCTCTGAGTGGTTCTCGGTATTTGTGTATTTTTGTATTTGCGGCCCTCGTCTGCGTGTTTGTTTATCTGAGCCTGAGAGAGGAATCTGAGCGGCCGGGTCAGGGCACTCAGGCCCACTTTGGGGGAATCCAGCAAAGAAAACACAAAGTCCACTTCAGGCCCCCAAACTTCAAACCACAACACAAAATGAAGCGTCTGGAATCCGCAGCCTCAACCCGCGACTTGCACGTGCGGCCAATACCATGAATACGCCGCGTTCGGGACACCGAGCTTCTCCACGTGGACAAACGAGTGAGAGGAAGCGTTTGCGGCGTGCGCGCGCCGGCCTTTGTTGGCTTGCACGCGGCTGTAAGGAAAGTGTTGCAGAAGAAACAAGCAGTGAGTCTCTGTGGTGGCGGAGTCTGGACGGAACGTGTCAGGATGGAGAGAATCACACGTGCATAAAATGAACATGCATTTGGCGTGTGTGGAAATGCAGTTGCAGCTGTGAGTGTCGTGTGCTGCAGAAACCTTGAACATTTAATGAACCGGAAAAAAAAAAAACGTTCCGATTTTAAAATTCCCATCGTTTTTTCCGTCGTCGGATGTTTGTCCATTTCCATGAGTTTATAACAGGTGTACACACACACACACACACACACACACACACACACACGCCTCCTCCAGTCTTTAATGAAACGGATGCTGTTGTTGGAGGTTCCCAGGTGAACCCGGAGGAACAGGATCTCCGCGAGTAAACAGACCACCAACATCTCAGGAGGAAACCGGATGCTTCAGATTAAAGACAGGAACCAGATTCTTTAGATCCACTGGACTGTCTGGATCTTAGAGGATCCTCCACTCTGATCAATAAAATCAAACCCACATTCAATCCTCACTGATGTGTGTGTGCAATGGATGGAGGGATGGATAAGGAGAAGAAGCTGAGGGCAGGTGGAGGCTGAAGGGATGTAAAGATGGGGGGATTTTAGATGAAGAGATGACAGATGAGAGAGAGAGAGAGAGAGAGAGAGAGAGACTCTGTGGCCGAGAGCCAAACTGACCACAGCTTCTTGGAAAATCTCTTCTTGTTCTTTCTCATTCTTCTCTCTCTCCCACACACACACACACACACACACACACACACACACACACACACACACACTCCGGCTGGCTTCACTCCAAACACCACGGCCTTAAACATTCCCTCCTTTTTTTTTATTTTATCAGCCTCTAAAACGAGTGAACTCTCTCTCTCCTCCTCCTCGCTCGCTCTTTAGGGACATCGGGCCCAAACCTCATCTCCGATTCTAATCACACACATTCAAAAGTCTGCGTGTGTTTTTTTTTCTCTCCACCTGGTTCGTTTGAGCGTTTGGGTTGACCAAATGTCGCTTCTGGCGTTTTTTTGTCAATTTTGTTCAACGAAGTTGGACTCATGTTGGGTGATCGGAATCTTTTTTGTGTCCCTCGCGAACGAAAGCGATTTTCTCGAGAATGGTGGGAGATTGTGGGTGAAGAGAATAGAAAAACCACCTCTGAACCTTCTCAGGTGTGGTCTCTCCTCTCCATCCCTCCATCATCAGGCGGCGGCGCCGGCTTTCTTTGTTGTGGCTGTGGAATAGATCAGGACGTTGGATTATTTATCCTGAAGCCGAATTAGGTTCAGAGCTGCATTCTTTCCCCGTTCTGGCTCCTGAGATTTTTTTTTCTTTTTTTGCCTCCGAATTGTATCATATGTCCCTTCTGATTTTTATAAAAAATAGGATCAAAAGCTTTAAGTCTAAAAATGTTAAGTCTGCGTGGGTTGGTGAGGGTTAAGTAGAAGAGCTGCTTTGAGTCCATGCCTGTAAGTTCAGCCACAACACACACACACACACACACTGTTGACTCAGACCATCTGGTCCTGATTTTGGCGAGATGATTGAGATATTTGTCGTAGCTCGTTTGCGAGGGTGCAGTGGTGACCCGAAACACACACACACACTGTATATACGCTGTAGATGTATTTACTGACACGCACTCGCTCATGTTGTGGATCAAACACGCGGCTTGTGGGTCATCAGACGTGACACACACACACACACACACACACACACAAACACACACTGTGACACACAGTAAGTTCAACACACGCAGGAAGTTTTTCCTTTCTTGTCAGAGTCCATATTTCTTCTGGAGCAGCTGAAGCTGTTTTTTGTTTTTTTTCAGGCTCATAAATAATGTCGCAAATAAAAAGATGATTTACCAGTGAAGGATTTTTTTTTTTGGCCCCATAATATTCATGTTCTCCTCGTGATGAACCCAAATAACTCTGGTGACCCGGGGACCATTTATCTAAAGGTCCTGCTAGAAAACAGATTTCCATTTTTCATTCTATGTCATTAACCCGGTGGGATTTTTTTCCTGATAATCTTAAATAAGGAGATTTATCTTTTACTATTTATTGTTTCCTTCCTTCCTCGATCACGCAGATCCTAAGCTCTTTGTTATAATAATAATAATAATAATAATAATAATTTTCAGGCTCATAAATAATGTCGCAAATAAAAAGATGATTTACCAGTGAAGGATTTTTTTTTTTTGGCCCCATAATATTCATGTTCTCCTCGTGATGAACCCAAATAACTCTGGTGACCCGGGGACCGTTTATCTAAAGGTCCTGCTAGAAAACAGATTTCCATTTTTCATTCTATGTCATTAACCCGGTGGGATTTTTTTTCCTGATAATCTTAAATAAAGAGATTTATCTTTTACTACTTATTGTTTCCTTCCTTCCTCGATGACGCAGATCCTATGGTCTTTGTAATAATAATAATAATAATAATAATAATAATAATAATAATAATAATAATAATAATAATAAAATTAAAATATGTATGTAGTCAGTCACCGATTTGACGAAGTGTAAAAATCTTATTACAGATCAATCAAAAATATATCGTGGCTGTAATAAGCCTAAAAAACTGAGGTGGACAATGTGTGTCCCCATAAAAATATTCAGATTATACAGGTGATGTGATCCCAAACTTTGGAATTAAATGACATTGTTGGGTCAGATCTGTGAGATATGTGTTCATGCGCTGCAGTAATTCTTTGAATCTGGAGAAATATTCTCGGAAACACATTAGTTTAATTTCTGCTTTTGTTTTATTCAAATATTCGATTTTTGGATTTTTAGAGTTTGGTTCATTTCTCTAAAGCGAGTTTGTGAGAGGCGAGTCCTGGATGTCCTGAGGGACCCGGGCTTCTAAATACCAGCTCTAACTCTGGGTCGTCTCCCCTGCTTTCCCACTCCTACCACTCTCATAAATGTATCTTTCCCATAAACTCCATAAAAAAAAAAAAAAACTTTAGCACTGAAGGAGACAAAGTGAAAGTTAGAATCTGTTTCTGGTTTGTGTCTCTGGTGTAGACGTAAAAAAAACAAACTCCTGACATGAACTAACACACACACACACGTCTTCAGGACAGTTTGAATCTGGCTGACCAATCAGAGCCAAGGATTCGGCTCATTATGCAGAAATGTAATCGAATGAACGACAGTTTGCATAAATGTACAAGTTACATGTTTGAAAACGTACAATCCGTCATCGTGTGTTTCATTTTATTATATACACAATTGTACTTCATAACATGTTGACTGTGACTTACGCTCAGAGCGATTTCTGTGACATCACCACTATGACATCATAACAGATTCCTGTGATTTCTTTGCCTCCATGGCATTCTAATTTCAATTTAAAATGCACATTTAATCTTCACATTTTGTGCGTAACCTGGTCGAAATGACGCTCGGAGAAGGTGAAGATTTTTTTATTCTACACTAATAATTATTTTACATTAATAACTTCCTCTTCCTCCTCAGGTTGATCAGGGAAATATTTTTTATTTTTTTATTTCTCAGGCGATATTTCTCCGAGGGGACAAAGTTCACCGTCGCTCTGATCATTGCTCACGTCCAAACACAGGCCTGTCACCTCCGATCCATATCGCTGCTAACTGCCTGTGCGTCACTGTGTTAACCACACACACACACACACACACACACACACACACACACAGACACACACACACACACACAGGGGCAGATCACAGCGAAGCCAACATGTGGTTTGAGTTAACATCTCAGGACCGAGGCCTCTGTACGTGGGGCTGTGTGCGTAATACCAGAGCTGTCTGGTGAGAAGTGTGTGTGTCTGCGTGTGTGTCTGTGTGTGTGTGTCTGCGTGTGTGTCTGTGTGTGTGTGTCTGTGTGTGTGTCTGTGTGTGTGTCTGTGTGTGTGTGTCTGTGTGTGTGAGTGCATGAGTGTGTCTGTGTGTCTGCGTGTGTCTGTGTTTGTGTGCGTCTGTGTGTGTGCGTGTCTGTGTGTGTGCATGCGTGCGTGTCTGTCTACGTGTGTGTGTCTGCATGTCTGCATGTGTGTGTGTGTGCGCGTGTGTCTGTGTGTGTGCGTGCGCGTGCGTGCGTGCATGCGTGTCTGCTTGCGTGTGTGTGTGTGTGTGTCTACGTGCGTGTGTGTGTGTGTGTGTCTACGTGCGTGTCTGTGTGTGTGTGTCTACGTGCGTGTCTGTGTGTGTGTGTCTACGTGAGTGTCTGCGTGCGCGTGCGTGCGTGCCTGTGCAGCTTTAATCCCAGAAGTCAGGGTCGGGCACATTGTTTCTCCACCTGCTGCCGTCCCTCCGCTCATCCGCCCCCTGTCTGACGGAGGTTGGGGGTTTTCATCTGGGACCGTCGGCCCCGGGCCGGGTCGGCTCCGGCGGGCCGCTCTTCGAGGCCTCCTGTGTTTGGTGTCCGTCTCGAAATCCTTGCCTGGAGGAACGGAGCCGTTCTTCCGCAATCTGCCGCGCGGCAGACGCCACAAAACAACGCGGAAGAAAATAATGCCACGACTCGGCGAGCACGAAAAGTGAGGAGAGAGATAAAGTCCCTGGAGGAGCTGAGTCCTCATCGCAAACGTCGACTTTGGCTCTGAAGAAGAATTTCATCCTGCTTTTATTTCATTTTCAAGCTTCATCTCTTTTCGCCAAAGTTGGGAGCCAAGTTGGGTTCAGAGCCCCGAAGATTTGTCTTCACTCGGGAGCTGTGGAGCAAGACTTGTCCTTCGTCACGGAGCCCGTTTTCTCACGAACTTCTGGACTGTAATACAGAGCTTTATTCGTGGATAAAAGCGCCTCGGGTCAAAGGTCATCCCAAATGAAAATGTTTTGTGATCACCATAGCTGTTGCGTGGCATTCTTTTATTTTTATTTTATTTTAACAATTTGACCCAATTGTAGAAAAGTATCAGCGAACTATTATTCTTTGTTCTCAATATCGTAAAAAAAAAAAAAAAAGTGCAATATATGAATTCAAATAATAGACGCCATATAAATAAATAAACGTAGGTCCACGCACCCACCCATCCGACAGCTGACCGGACGTCCCACTGGGACCTGGTGTGTTTGTTGGTGCTGTGGTATATTTACCAGCTTCCCAGTGGCACCGGCGGGCGGATTATTTCTTTATTTATCGCAGGTCAAAGGTCACGGCCTGGCAGCGCGGTCTGGCATCGGCCGATGTTCCCAGAGATGGAGAGACCTGCGTCTTTTTATATCCGGCCCCCGGACGTGTTGGATCGGGGCGATTCCGAGATGTGTGATTTTTTTTTTTCCTTTCCCTCCAGCTGGAGAACTTCCTTGAGAGCAGCGGGAGGCGGGACTTAGCGAACTTCCCCTCGCACGTCGTCCACAACCAGACGGCGGCCATGTTGGAGATCGGAACCAACCTCCTGACGCACACGGCCGAGCAGACGCGCAAACTGGGCGTGGTGGAGGCCCAGGTAAAGCCGCCGCCCCCCCCGCACACCTCCTCCGGGCCGCGCCTCCTCCTCCTCCAGTTTAACCGGGTCTCCTCCTCCAGGTGCTGAACCACACGTCGCGGATGGAGATCCAGCTGCTGGAGAACTTCCTGTCCACCAACAAGCTGGAGAAGGAGCTGCTGCTGCAGACCAGCGAGATCAGCCGGCTCCGCGACAACAACAGGTAGAGACGGGCCGCGTGACATCATGGTGATGTCACTGGCGCGGTCCATGGCGCACGATTGGTGGACCTCCATAAGATCCATCTGGTCTTACTCAACAAAACTAAAGGCTTCTAAAATCTTCTTTATCTGTTTGACACATGTGGATCCAGTTTGTATTTAGATCTGGTTCGGACTCATGTCACACATCACCAGCGTGTGTCTCTGTGTGTCATACGTGTCCTGGGCCGAAACGTGTGTGTGTGTGTGTGTGTGTGTGTGTGCTTTTTTTTTTCTGCTGAAACATTCTTGCTGTGATCCTCTGACCCTCGCAGCCCGAAGCTTATCACACACTACACAACTGAGGCGCTGCAACAAAAACACAGCTGCAGTGTTTACTATCACAAGGCGTTGACTGTTTGTCTAGAGCTGAGAGTGTGTGTGTGTGTGTGTGTGTGTGTGTAGTAACAAACTAATGACTAAAACAATTAAGTCTGATTTCTCCATTTGTAACTTTAACCTCAACACTGAGCCAAACTCCAGCAAACTCCAAATTCCACATTTGATTAGAGGACATACACTTAAATATATATATATGTGTGTGTGTGTGTGTGTGTGTGTGTAATGGGAGGTCGCCACATGTGGACGTTATATAATCATTGACCTCAGGTGTTGTGGGTCATGAACGATCCATAAATCTTTTATAAATTTTGTAAAAAAAAATGGGATTTTAAAACCACACCCGCTTTAACGAGTTTCACCACAGTCCAGTTATGTGATATAGTTTACAGCTGAAAACACACACGCACACGCACACGCACACACACCGCCGCATCACGGACTCTCATGTTCAAGTGGAGTTCAGCATGTTGAGTGATCAGCTGATAACGTGTCTCAGCTCTTAATGTGACCACGGTGTCACACACACACACACACACTGATGTTAAACTAAATCACAGACAGGGGACACACGTGACCAAACGTGTGGACACGCGTGACTTTTCATTCCTCCCCCTTTTTTTTGCCACTTTTCATTTTAACTCGTAGAAGTTCAGCAAAAAGTCGACGAAACCTCTTAAAAAAGAGATGATTAAACTCACAGACGACTTATTATTAATCTTTCCAGGATATAAGTCATGATTATGTTACAGTGTTACTTGTGGCCTTCAAATCCGGTCACGTGTTGCATGTTAGCACATAACATGGAATGTTATATACAGGTAATAATGATTATTGATGATGATGATGATGATGAGAATGAGGAGAAGGAGGAGAAGGAGGAGGAGGAAGAGGAGGATGAGGAGGAGGAGGAGGAGGAGGACGAGGACGATGACAATGACGATGATGATGATGATGATGATGAGACTGAGGAGAAGGAGGAGAAGGAGGAGGAGGAAGAGGAGGATGAGGAGGAGGAGGAGGAGGAGGATGATAATAATAATGATGATGACGAGGATGAGGATGATGATGATGATGATGATGATGATGATGATGATGATGATGATGATGATGATGATGATGATGATATTAATAATAACAATTATTATTATAATGATGATGATGATGACGAGGATGCTAGAAAGTGAGCGAATGCAGCCCGTGATTGATGGTTTTCTGTCTTTCAGTCGTCTGGAGAGTAAAGTCGAGAGGCTGGAGTCTCAGCAGAGAGGAGAGCTGCGGGACATGAAGGAGCAGAAGAGCCGGCTGCAGGTAGGCCCCCCAAAAATCAGGAAGATTAAAGTGGATTGCTGAGATTGTCGCGTAGCTGTGAGTGTCGTGTCGCGTCTCAGTCGGTGGTCAGGACTCAGATGGAAGCCATCGACTCTCTGGAGAAACAGCTGAGAGTGGCCAGCAGAAACAACTCGGCTCTGCAGAGACAACAGGCCCAGCTGATGGAGTCTGTACACACACTGGTCACCATGGTGGCTTCTACGGGTACACGCGCACACACAGACACGCGCGCACACAGTCTGTGTTGTCTATGTGTCAATATGTGTGTCAGGCCTGTTGTGTGTGTGTGTAGCCTTGCCCCCCGGCAGCCAGATGTGGAGAGACTGCGATGATGATGATGATGATGATGATGATGATGATGATAATAATGATGATGATGATGATGATGATGATGATGATGATGATGATGATGATGATGATGATGATGATGATGATGATGATATTAATAATTATTATTATTATGATGATGATGATGATGATGATGATGATGATGATGATGATGATGATGATGATATTAATAATAATTATTATTATTATTATTATAATGATGATGATGTTGATGATGATATTAATAATAACAATTATTATTATAATGATGATGATGATGATGACGAGGATGCTAGAAAGTGAGCGAATGCAGCCCGTGATTGATGGTTTTCTGTCTTTCAGTCGTCTGGAGAGTAAAGTCGAGAGGCTGGAGTCTCAGCAGAGAGGAGAGCTGCGGGACATGAAGGAGCAGAAGAGCCGGCTGCAGGTAGGCCCCCCAAAAATCAGGAAGATTAAAGTGGATTGCTGAGATTGTCGCGTAGCTGTGAGTGTCGTGTCGCGTCTCAGTCGGTGGTCAGGACTCAGATGGAAGCCATCGACTCTCTGGAGAAACAGCTGAGAGTGGCCAGCAGAAACAACTCGGCTCTGCAGAGACAACAGGCCCAGCTGATGGAGTCTGTACACACACTGGTCACCATGGTGGCTTCTACGGGTACACGCGCACACACAGACACGCGCGCACACAGTCTGTGTTGTCTATGTGTCAATATGTGTGTCAGGCCTGTTGTGTGTGTGTGTAGCCTTGCCCCCCGGCAGCCAGATGTGGAGAGACTGCGCAGATGCCTATAAATCCGGTCAGTCTGTCAGCGGCTTGTATCAGATCTACATCGGGAACAGAACCGACCCTGTCCAGGTAAGCCGCCTGAGACGTCACCTGGGACGGAGCCAGAAAAAAATCATCCTCCGCAATCCCGTTCTCCTCCTCCAGGTGTTCTGTGACATGGAGACGAGCGGCGGAGGATGGACCGTCTTCCAGAGACGCTTCAACGGCAGCGTGGACTTCCAGAGGAGCTGGAGAGAATATAAAGAGGTGCGTTGGCGTGAGCTCAGCGCCGGACCTGTGCCTGCCTGTGTGAGAGGTGTGTATCACTGCGTGTCCTCCGTCCCCCAGGGGTTCGGGGACGCCGTGGGAGAACACTGGCTGGGAAACCAAGTTTTATTCCTGCTCACCAGTCAGGGTCAATACTCGCTGAGAGTGGAGCTGAAGGACTGGGAGGACAACTCTGCTCACTCCCAGTACGACCGATTCACCATCAACAGTGAGAGGCAGCACTACAGGTCAGACACACAGTGTATGCACACAAAATGCAGAGGATGCACACAAAATACACACAATATACAGAAGATACACACAAAATACGGAAAATACACACAAAATGCAGAAGATACACACAAAATACACACAATATACAGAAGATACACACAATATACAGAGGATACACACAAAATGCAGAAGATACACACAAAATGCAGAGGATGCACACAAAATACACACAATATACAGAAGATACACACAATATACGGAGGATACACACAAAATGCAGAAGATACACACAAATACAAAAAATACACACAAAATGCAGAAGATACACACAAAATACACACAATATACAGAAGATACACACAAAATGCAGAAGATACACACAAAATGCAGAAGATAGACACAAAATACAGAGGATGCACACAAAATACAGAGGATACACACAAAATGCAGAAGATACACACAAAAAACACACAACATACAGAAGATACACACAATATACAGAAGATACACACAAAATGCAGAAGATACACACAATATACAGAGGATACACACAAAATGCAGAAGATACACACAA
The DNA here is from genome assembly GCA_016785305.1 of Colistium nudipinnis. Lineage (NCBI taxonomy): Eukaryota > Metazoa > Chordata > Actinopteri > Pleuronectiformes > Rhombosoleidae > Colistium > Colistium nudipinnis. The sequence continues at coordinate 254,346 of JAFBJU010001034.1, forward strand.
TATACAGAGGATACACACAAAATGCAGAAGATAGACACAAAATACAGAGGATGCACACAAAATACAGAGGATACACAGAAAATGCAGAAGATACACACAAAATACAGAAGATACACACAATATACAGAAGATACACACAATATACAGAGGATACACACAAAATGCAGAAGGTACACACAAAATACAGAAGATACACACAAAATACAAGAAAATACACACAAAATACAAGAAAATACACACAAAAACACACAATATTCACAATATATGCAGAATATACACAATATACAGTATATACACACAATATACACAATATCTACCAAATACACACAATATACGCAATATCTACCAAATACACACAATATATGCAGAATATACACAATATACAGTATATACACACAATATACACAATATCTACACAATATACAGTATACAAACACAATATACACAATATCTACCAAATACACACAATATATGCAAAATATACACAATATTCACAATATATGCAGAATATACACAATATACAGTATATACACACAATAAACACAATATCTACCAAATACACACAATATATGCAGAATATACACAATATTCACAATATATACACAATATACAGTATACAAACACAATATACACAATATCTACCAAATACACACAATATATGCAGAATATACACAATATTCACAATATATACACAATATACAGTATACACACACAATATACACAATATCTACCAAATACACACAATATACAGAGGATACACACAAAATGCAGAAGATACACACAAAATACGGAAAATACACACAAAATGCAGAAGATACACACAAAATACAGAGGATGCACACAAAATACAGAAGATACACACAATATACAGAGGATACACACAAAATGCAGAAGATACACACAAAATACAGAAGATACACACAATATACAGAAGATACACACAAAATACAAGAAAAAACACACAAGAACACACAATATTCACAATATATGCAGAATATACACAATATACAGTATATACACACAATATACACAATATCTACCAAATACACACAATCTATACACGATATACACAATACGGTTGACTCCCAGTATGATTGATTCATTCTGAGCATTGTCAAGCAGCAACACATACACAATATAGACACACACACAGCAGAGGTACTGACACACAAACTCAAAGTGTTACTGTACTTGAGTACTTCTCATTTGGAAAGGCACATTCGGGCCTCATGGGCCTTTCTTAACCGCGTTCATCACCCAATGGGATTCACGCGTCCGTGGTCAGGTTGTACCTGAGAGGATACAGCGGCACGGCGGGGAGGCAGAGCAGCCTGGCCACGCACGGCAGCAGCTTCAGCACCAGAGACCAGGACCACGACCACTGTGACCACTGCAAGTGTGCTCTGATGCTCACCGGGGGTAATGATCAATCGTCAATAATCCACACAGATCTGTATATCACCTGGAAGCGCAAATATGAACTGAGAAATGCCTCTAAGAATACCGGGTGGCTGCCGATTGGCCGATTCATCCTTGCCCTTTGGTTATTGGAGAAAATCCCCAAAAGCGAAAGACTCCAAGGGCAAATTGCGGCCAAGACGATGAATAATATGGAATGAAATGAGAAATCTGAGCGTGTAGTGGAATTTGTAAAAAAAAAAAATCATCTCAGCGCCATTTGGCCTCACTTCTACGTATCCATCCTCCAAACTCCGTCAGGTTGGTGGTTCGACGCCTGCGGCTTCTCCAACCTGAACGGGATCTACTACTCCATCGGCCACAACATCAGGAAGCTCAACGGCATCAAGTGGCATCACTTCCGGGGCCCCAGCTACTCGCTGCGCTCCACCTCCATGATGGTGCGGCCCTACGACTTCTAACCGCCTCCCTCCCACTTCCTGTTGGAGCTCCGCCTCCGTGACGGGAAGCCGGCAGAGATGGGCTCCTGGATCCAGGAACCCGACTCATCCAGAGAACCGGATCCCCGAGGCTCCGGTCCGTACAAGTCACCCACTGCGGGAAAGAAAAAAAAAATCTTTCTTTTTTAAGACCTGAACCAGATCCATTCCGAAAAAAATCTTTGCTTTCAAAATCAGCTTTGATAAAGGCGATGTGGGAATTTCGACAAAAACCCGTCGGACTCGTTTTTACTCGTAAAAAGTCACTGGTTCCGTCTGAGCAGATTTAAGGGAAGCTACGGGCAGCGACATGCTACATGACCTTTCATGACCTCCGGGCATCTCTTGGATTCAAAGATATGATTTGGACATTTCTCTCCAGGTAATCTCATGTGGACTTCCTGTTTACGCCGGGGGCCAGAGGTCATAAGGTGGTTCCTACAGGTCACACACACACACGCAGACAATCTGGGTGGATTATTTCCTGCCTGAAAGGACGATCGACCCAGATCAGATTAAATGTGCTGTGATATTCTGTTTGACCAGTAGGGAGTTAATCCCTGAAATTAAAAACACCAAAAAATTGGCCAATCAAAAAAAAAAAAGCTCACTAAGATTTAAATTTTTTTTTTTGCACGGCGTAAATATCAGTTGGACAAATACACATATTAATATTAATCCACATTTTTTAAATATTTCAAGTGAAAGATGAAAGTGTTGTTTTTTTCGGCCTCAGATTAGCCGATCAAAAAGGACCTGATGGATCTGATGAGCAGAACTAATATTGATCCACCGGATCTGCTGATTGTGTTTTATGGACGTTTTTTGAAAATCCTAATATTGAAAAAAAATAAAAAAATCCCCTTTTCGTGCAACTCCTGCCATTTAAAGCAGCGACCTGATCGTCATATCGGAGTTACAGAAGCTCGGCCTGCTGGGACACCACTGCGGCTGCAGAGACCTCGGATTTCATGGTTTAGCTAGTGTAGAGAAGAAAAAAAAATGGAAAGCAGACTGGATTGTTCGGATGGATGCATTATCACATTTTTTCTGTTTTACGGTCAGGGAAACGACACAAAAACAGAATTTTTGAGTTTCTGAAACTGGGATCCTGGCAGGAATAACGTGAGAGAGAGAGAGAATCGATGATCTGTCTGCAAATGAGCAAAGAAAGAAAGAAAGAATGATGAAAAACAAAATGAAAAAAGAGATTCTAGGGTTTAGCAATGGGAGAAATGTTTCTTTAATTATCTTCCTGATCCAAACAATCTGCTTGTTGTTATTTCTTTTGTTTTTTTTCCGTCCACGCGCTCTCATGTGACTCACCCAGACATTCAAAAGTTACACAACATATTTATTGTCATATTATCATGTGTTCACAACTCAATTTTAAAAATGTGACATCTTTTATCACGGCAGCAGTGGGAGTTTAGGTCAAAGGTTCCACAGTGTGAAAGCTGGAGCGGTTGTGTCAGTGTGTGTGTGCGTGAGATTGTGGGTTTTTTTGCAGCCCACAAGGTGATTTTTATTCTGCTGGATAAAGATATAAATAACTAAAGATATGAATAATTTCATCAGTAGACCCATTTTAAACCATCCAATCTTTTCCCTCTATGAGCCAGCAGACTGTGAGTCCTGTGGAGGCCAAATGAATATTATTATGATGAACTACTGTACATCCTCATCTTATTGATTTTTATATAATCAATATATTAAATGCAAAATAAATGTCTTTTTCGGGTGAATGAATGACCCCTGGCCCTGGTATGAAAGTGAGAATCTGGATTTGTCTATGAAGCATAAAACATCCTGTAAAAACCACACAGCTCATGAAACCGGAACCAGATTGGACTTCAACATGTGTTTTTCATCAGATTGATGGAAAAAAAAACGCCTCTGGTGATTATAAAACTTTCAAGGAACTCTTGGTCCTTATTTGCTTTCTTAATTTCAGGAAAAGAAAAGACGTTCTTGCAACATCTGTTTAAAGACTGGAAATCGGAATAATCAACTTTTTTTGAAAATGACCAAAAATATGCAAATGTTCATTATCCCCCCCAAAATGTAAGTTTTTTGCTTCTGTCTTACACACATGATAATCAAAAGTTGTGCAACAGTTTTCCATGTGATGATAGTGGTTTATTTTGATTCTTTGCAGGTGTTTTACAAATGACTGGATGAGGTGGTCACATTTGCATTATTTAGATTTCACTTTTGCACTTTATGGAAGGGAACGTGTGAAGGTTCAGTGTTTGGTTTCTTCTTTGCTCTCAGTGTTGCTGTTTTGTGTCGAACAATTCTGCAAACTTTAACAAATTATAAAGGTTATACAGTTTTTTTTATATATACTGTATATTTACTGCATATGTGTAGCAATGCTTTTCCACTCAGCTGTAAACTCTCTGCATTTTTTTTATTTCTTTTTACAATAAAATATGTTACTAAAGCTGGTCTGAGCAGTGCTTCCTCTTCTCTCAAACTTCACTGATAAAAGCAACATGGACATTTTCTTTTTTTAACTCTCTGCCTCGTATTATACTTGGTTAATATTAAATAAACACATCATAACATGTATTCCATTTCTGCATCATTGAATCATTTGACGGTGTCTTTTTTATGGAACGTAAATAAACTATATATCTATATTTTGCATCAATTTAATGTTATGTTATTTCTTGAAGCAAAATCTTTTTATGAAAATAGTTAAACAAACAATAACAGATCAGTGTCCATGACGACATTAAAGGGGGAAAAAGAAATGCTGCATGAAGTTTCTATGGATATTTTCTCTGTTCACAGGTAGCGGATGGAAACTCAGAGTCTCCCTCCTGTGGTCTTACTTTGCAACTACAACATGTTTGGATCGCACATGTGAACGTGCAGAATGGTTCATTACAGTAACATTTAAGAAGAATTTGCATTTACATTTAGAAAAAATGACACACATTTTTTCACGCTGTCATTTCATCGATTTACTGTTATTTGTGTTTCTGTGTTTTTACATGTTTCTTTGTGTTTTACGTTTGTTTTTTTTAGCAGGACCTGCTGATGAAAACTCCCAGGTGTGGTTAAATCTGACTTTATTTAAATAATATCGGTTGTGTATAATCTGCTCCGGTTCACTTCTGGCGACCGCGCTTCGCTTTTTCTGCCGTACTGAACTTTGATCCTCAGCGGCTCCTGTCGCAGCACTTCCATTAGACAGGCTTGTGTGTTAGCGGTTTAAGTGAAGGTCGTGAGTCTAATCTGTGAGTATTCCTCTAATTCATCTCATTTTACCACCTACCGTGAACTTCTTTTTCCACAACCCTCAGATTATTAACCAGACTCGTGGATTTGAGTGGTTTTGCGGAATTTTGTCTCTTTTAACTATTGTCTGCGGCCAGTTAGCAGTTAGCTTCACCGAGCTAGCTAACGTTATCTCGTGTTGGTCCAAACAAGATCTGTTGATTATTAATCCAGCTTTCATGTTAAATACAGAAGTTGTTAATAAGATGCGCCTGTTGTGCCATAGTTTATTAAATGTATGATATATTGAACAGCTGAGGCCTAAGGGAAAATCGTATCCTGATCATGACTCCATACAGGTTTGACCCTGCAGCACGTCTGGTGGCGTCACACTGATATACCTTTAACTATATATGTACACACACACAGACTGAAACTTAAATACATGCATCATAATGCATAGTATATTATTATTATTATAGTTAATATTAATGTAAAAAAAAACGTGAATGATCACTGACATATTTCTCCAGGGCTACATTTCAACAGTTAAGGAGTCACTGCAATTCATTTACTGAACTACTTTTGTACAAAACTGTTTTTGGCTTATTTTACAGATGTGAAAAGTTGTCAGACATTACAGCTCAACTGCTATACTGATTTTGTTGTAAAAACAAAAACAAAACTGTGCTTTTTTTGGTATCATTTCTGTAAAACTCATATTTTTTTTCTAAATCTAAAGTTCACAACTCAACCATACTAAAAGAAATTCATGTCCTACCTGGACAGAAATGATCCACTGATCTAATAATGGTATCAGTTATCCTCATGACAAAGATTCAAATAACTGGATCAGGTGTCATGACAACAAGGTTTATCTAGTTCATTTAATGATGTTTTTATGCATTTTGTGGATTGGTCAATACATTTCACAGCAGGAAGAAGCTCAACATATAAAGCATCTGCAATTTGAGATTATTTTGCATGTCTGTGGTTGTTTTTATATTTTTTTTACTCACAGATCTTGTGCAATTTCTGATCTTTTTTCCGTCAGGTGATCCACCATGTCAACTCTGCCAAAGCCGGTCATGAGGGGGCTGCTGTCAAAGCGTCTGAGGCTTCACCTGCCCCTCGCTTTCGCTCTGTCTCTCGGAGTCGCACTGGCATTCAAGGTATATATAGACACTTGTTTTATTGTTTCGACAGACAAAACACACAAGCGCATGGAAAGTTAGTAACTCTGTCTCCACAAGTATTCCTTCAGATTGTGGATGTTCCAACATACTGCAGTTAGAGAACTGAATGATTCAAACTTGATTTTAATGTTTTTTTCATATTTATCAATTATATCATGGCCATAAGGCAATCAATGATTTTATATATGTTTGTCCCCAAAGTACGGAGTGACAGAGCCCAGGAAACAGGCCTACGCTGATTTCTACAAGAATTATGACTCTATGAAAGAGTTCAACGCCATGAGGGAAGCCGGCATCTTCGAGAGTGTCCGACCCTCTGGAGAGTAAACCTACAGTGAGTCCTAACATTGTATTATACATTTAAAATACATATTTAGGGTTCATGAGCTATTTCTATAAAACACAAGTCGTTATCTTGAGATATGAAGTACAACTAATAATTGTGGCGTTGTCTTCTTCTTGCAGCTCTTCTTCCCTGTCAATCGTTCCTGGTCTGAGGATGAAGTTCTTTCTTGTCCTCTTGGATGTTATTTACTGATCAGATGTGAACTTCACGTTTTTGTTTTGTTCCTCTAAATAAAATATTCTATTAATGTAAGTGATTGTGTCTTGTGCTTGGGGAAATGTTACCGATTTGCCATCTGAAGAAAACTTACAGCCTGATAATTCCCCATTTCACAAACCAGGAGTAAAGGTCAGTGACCTCCTGGGTGTCCAGACCTGAAGCCACCAGGAACCTTTCAGGTGTCTGAACATGACTACATGAGCACTGGGCAATTTTTGCAGAAAGGATTTCATGTATTATTTAAGCAGAATCTCAATGTTTCCAACATGTTGACATGAAGAACAGAAGCAAGCACTACTCAGGATTAGTAAGCTGTTCTTAATAATATCCAAATATTCTGATAGACTAAGGTAATATTTCAGTTTATGGACAGTTTGATATTTTGAACTTTTCCTCAGGTAACACTCCCAAATGTTATGAATATTTATTGAATTTCTGCCTTTATATTAATACCATCATTTCATGAGTGTTTGTTTAGATTTCACGTTATTTGTTCATTTTTCAGGACTTAAGTGTTATGGTGGAGTGAATTGCATCTCCCATTTTTCAGGAAAAACGCAAAGGTCTCTTTGGTTTGTCCTCTCCGAGATGCCGTACAAAGATGGCGCACTCCCGGACCCGCCGAAGTTAAATATTACATGTATATGGCTCATTTCACTCTAATAAAACACAGTCTCACATTTTTATCGTGAGTATTGTTATTTTGAAAATATCTGTATTATGTTTTGATTACAGTCGTTAAACTGATTACCGCCCCCTGCCGCCGCAACACTTCCGCTGCAGCCTTTGTCTGCGCCGCCCTCCTTCCTCCTCTCTTCCGGGTTTGATTCTCTGGATGTGTCGGTGTCTCACCGAGCGATTTTGTCCCAACTAAGTTTCCGGTTGTCCGGGATGAGCCCGGCGGGGGAGGACCAGGCATCAGGCGGACCACAGCTCACCGTGCGGGGCTTCCACTTCCAGCACCTGCCGCGTCGTGCGGTCCGGGACTGAGCCGGCTAACCGCCGCTAGCGTTAGCACTTTGCACCGTGGACAAAGTTTGAGGACCGAGAGAGGAGACGGGACACAGCCGGGGGACAAGATGGAGAACAAAGACAAGGTCCAGATGAGGAGTCATCCCCGGAGGTAAAGACTAACACGCTGGACTGAGTTTATATGAGGTCCAACATGGACAGGGAGATTCTGTGTGTGTGTGTGCGTGTGTCTCTGCGTGTGTGTGGGTGTGTGTGAGACAGAGCGCGAGAGAGAAAGACAACATGGGCAGAGAGAGAGACTGTGTGTGAGACAACATGGACAGACACTGTGTGTGTGAGAGAGACAGTGTGTGTGTTTGAGACAACATAGAGTGTGTGTGAGACAGCATGGACAGACACAGTGAGTGTGTCCTCTTATTGAATTAGTGTGTGTGTTGTGTGTAATCCCTCAGGATTTGACACTATCAAGGTCCTGGTGATCCAGTTTAATCTCTTTAAATCCATGTATTGTTGGTGGCAGATTAGCTGGTTTTATCTGGATGAGTTTAGGTGAACCATGAAGTGTTTGTGCTGAAGACACAGTGACGTCCTCAGGTTTGGACAGAGGGTCCGGGACGTGTGTGTTTGTGAGGTTAAAATGCTCAGATCTGAGTTTGTGGTGGAACAACGAGGCCAACGGAAAGATTGATGCTTCAGAGAGTAATGTAAAAAAAAGACACATTGTGGTGTACAAGTGTATTTAAAAATGAGTCAGTCACACGAAACAACAAGTGGAAAAAAAAACACACTTTGAATTATCACAAACACCTCGAATGACCTGAAGTCCGATAAGAAAGTGAAAGTGAAAAATGCTGTTATTCTACACAGGAGTCAAAAGTGACCCCGAAATCCACTGTGACCTTTTGACAGAACCGTCAAAAGTTAAACTTATTCACAGACTTTAATTTAAGCGAAATACATCTGTGAGAAATTAAAACAAAAAGATTTGAAAAGGATTTTAATTGGAAACGACAGAAAATATTTAAAAACTCACCATTGGACTTGTGATGCTTGGAGTTAGAAAAAGCAAACTCCACCATTTAAATTTAGTTTTCGAGTGATTTGGATGATGAAATGTTGTGTTACTCTTTTGATGGAGAAAACTGGTTGTCGTCGTCGTGTTTGACACCAGGAACTGGGTTGTTCCTTTTCTCTCCACTTATCAGGATGATGCCTGGAAATGCCACGGCCGGTTTGTCAGCATGCGTTTCCTCATCCACTGTTTTCTCTTCACATTGAACATAATTTTGTTTTATCCAACTTTAAAATCTAAGTCCATTATTTCTTGAAACTAAATGAATATACATTTGCAGCTAATATCCACCAGCATGCATTTTTTATGATATAATGATAATTATTGGACTATTTATTTAAATATTACCCTACTTGTAAACACTGAAAACAAGTCCAAGTCAATTTATGGTCAATGTGGTTAATACAACCACGTTGAACGAAATGCTTAACAGGCTCAAAATATAAAAAATAAAATAAAAATATGGTTAAATTGAACATACAATATGCAATAGAAAAACATATATACAGTATATATAAACGATGCTGACCATCATTAAAATTGTGTTTGTACAAAGTATTTGTTGGACAGGGAAGGAGAAACAGCCTCTTTGATTCAACACCGTCTTAAATTGATATTTCCTCCTGTCCTCCTGTCCTCCTGTAATCATCCTGAGAACTCGTCTGAGTCTATTTTTGTCTCTGGACTCATCAAGACATCTGGAGAAATGTTTTTGCACCGCTCACATTTTATTTCAACGTCAACATCCGAAAGAAAGATACATCTTCTTGAAGCCCTTGAAATATTAACATGACTAAGTTGTAACTGGACTGTGTCTCTCTGTGTGGACAGAGAGCTGAAGAAACTGAGCGAGGACAGTCTCACCAGGCAGCCAGAGGAAGTGTTTGATGTCCTGGAGAAGCTGGGTGAAGGGTGAGTCATTTGCACGCTGTCACTCTCCCATCTCTCTTGCATCAGCCCTTCACAGAAACCCAAACCCTAAACGCGCTGGTCTTGGTCTCGTGTCGCTCCAACAGTGGAAGGGGAAGTAGGTCAAATAGCCCCAAAGTCTGTCGCAGTTTCACCCAGTTCCCGATGTCAGAGCGACACAGGACCGAGACCAGTGTGTTCGGCATGCCTGAAAACCCTCACAGGACCAACTCCCATTTCTTTAGCAGCTCCTCTTCAAAATACCCTAACCCTAATTCCTCTCTTATAACCCCTATAACTGTGGGGTTTGGGTTACGAAAACCCTAATTGTGGTAAGGTTTTAGGGTTACGGGTTTTAAATGTCGAGTTAGGGTTTCGGTGAAATGATGCTGCTAAAGAGATGGGATTCTGCACCAGGGGGTTTTCAGGGACCCGAACGCGCTGGTCTTGGTCCTGTGTTTCTTGGAAGTCGGGAAGTAGGTCAAAGGTCAAAAAGCCAAAAAGTGTTTCGCAGTTTCAGACATTTCCCTATGTCCAAGCGACACGGGACCAAGACCAGTGCATTTGGGGTCCCTGAAAACCCCTCAGTATCAACTTTTATCTTTCTAGCAGCGACCCTTCACCAAAACCCTAAACCTAGTTCCACAGTCATAGGGGTTATAAGCCTGGAATTAGGGTTTTGCTAACCCTAACCCTAATTCCAGACTTATAGGGGTTATAACAGGGGAATTAGGGTTAGGGTTTTGGTGAAGGGTCGCTGTTAGAAAGATGAGAGTCGGTCTTGGGGGGTTTTCAGGGACTCTGAACGCGTTGGTCTTGGTCCTGTGTCGCTCGGACAACGGGAAGTAGGTCAAAGGTCAAAAAGCCAAAAAGTGTTTCGCAGTTTCAGACATTTCCCTATGTCCAAGCGACACGGGACCAAGACCAGTGC
>JAFBJU010001034.1:273981-320367 GCA_016785305.1 Colistium nudipinnis
CTCTCTCTCTCTCTCTCTCTCTCTCTCTCTCTCTCTCTCTCTCTCTCTCTCTCTTGATGGAATTTCTATTCTTTTTTATTTGCGTTTTATCCCCAATACTTTTCTTTGTGTTGTCTCCTCTGCACTTGGGTGAAATCTGCTGGTCTCAGATGGGCTTTATAAATGAGCTTGACTTTTTGTGGCCAGAAAAGCAAAGCAAAAGCTTTATGTGCACTTTTTTTTATACAAAGTAAACACAAACACCTCCACTTCCTGTTAGTGCTAAGCAGTGATTTATGGCGCGTCCGTTTATTTACATTATTTTGTTTTTTTTCTCATCAGCTGATCGGAGCTTCTCTGGGAATCTGTCCAAACCTTTCAGCGATAGCCGTCACTTTTATTATTATCATTTATCACCGGAAATAAGATCATTCAGGTTCACGTTGCTTCCAGTAAGAGCATCTGAGCTCTCCTTGTTTTCCAGAGAGTGGGCGGAGCCACGACCCAGCTAATTCAATCGATAACTAAATCTCTTTGAGTTGGGCTCCATTTCTCTTCACTAGTTATTGATCCGACAAAAGCCGGGAGGGAAAAAATCGTTTCTCAGAAAAGGTCAAAAAGACGTTTTTTTATATCTGGACTGAATTTATTCCCAATTTTCTTGTTTTCTAACGTGCAAAATGGATGGATGGTGTGAATAATTGAAACTGGGCTGTTCAAAACAAAGCGGAAAGACGGAAGGGGAAAAATCTCAGGTTTTTTCCGAAGTTTAAAGTGAAAAACCGTGTTTCAGGACGTCACGTTGTGCAGGAGCACATTTAAATATTAAAATTCCTGTCGTGGCTTTTTTGGAAGAATCTTGTATTTCAGCAGATTTTGGGGCGAAGGGAAACTTGGCTTCGTTCCTCGGTGACGGTGGGATTCGAAATCTGAAAGATGAAACTCTCCATTCAGGAGCACAAAAACAACCGGCCTGCTGTCCTTGTCCCGTGTTGGGTTGTCGTGGCAACCGGCGAAGCACAGCGGGTCAGGGTCAGTGTTTGGAGTGTCAGGCGAGGGTTTTCCAGTCACGTGACAACACCAGATCTGGAATCGGATCGTGGACTTTCATAAATCTGGAAAAAAACAAAAAACGGCCATTTTCTATATCTCGTGTCCAGAATTTGTGGCGTCCCAGGTCTTTGAGGGTGTGCTCCAAAACCCGGGGCTGGCCATCCCAAGGCCGAGTGGGAGATGATTTTCACAGATTGGTTCTGACTCAAATTTGAATAAAGGATGGGAAAACGAGTATTTTCAGATTCATCTGGATTCGCAGCTGGGCACCATCTTGGATTTTTGTTCTGGCCGCTTCCTCTCAGATTGAGGCGTTTCTATGACATTGTTTATCTTCCTTTTTTTTCCTTTTTTTTCCTCATCAATACATGCACCACGGTTGTGGTATTCCAGTAATTACTTGAATTCATTTGGCTAATCTGCTTATTGTCCATAAATGAATTTCCCGTTCTGGCATAATCCACTTTTCGTTTCCTCTGGGCCTCGTGTCGTCAGATTCTGGGTCCCGGTGGGAGACGGAGGGGGATTAAATGTCAGATGAAGAGGTTTCTCGCCCGACACTAACGAGCCGTTGACCACAGCAGGAAGTCAATGAATTGCGCCACGGTGTGTGTGCGTTGTGTACATTGTGTTGTGGGACCACAGCAGCTTATTAAAGGCACAAATCAAAGGGAAGCAGTGATTGGTCCACTCGGGGTCCACACGCTCGTATTTATATTCCTGCTGTACAACATGCATTGTGGGTTTCATGTATTATTCAGAGTTTCATGCTTTTTTACACTTTTTTTCTTTTTATGTAAAGGAAAAAAATAAAATAAAAATCCAGGGTCCTCGGCTGTTTTGTGTTTTACCGGTTGGAGCGTCAAGGCTACGTCACTTTTTGCAGTTTTTGTCCTTGAAACGCTCCGCTGCGTGACTCATTCCACCGGCTCGGCTTGTATTTCACTTCAGAAAAGAAAAACAGCCAGTGGCTTTTCTCCGTGTCCGTCTATTTTGTATTATTAAAAAAAGGAATTGTCGAAGAATATATGGTTTCTTCAGATATATACAATGCGTGTGTGTGTATGACCCAAGCAGGGATTGTGGATTTGTAGATTTAGCTCAGAAGACGATTCAAAATGTGAACTTAGTATCACGAGTAAATATGTTTTGTACCTTCTTCTGATTGGATTGTTGTCCATTTTGAATGTGTTTTTGGTATTCTGCTCAGGAATTTGTGGGAAAGTGGAGGAATCATTTGAGGCCGGTGTGCTTTAGAAAGACGCGTTCGACTCTCTGAACTGTAGAACTGCAGGTTTTAAAATGTCAATGGGTATTGATTATTGAATTGAAGTGACATTAATGCGGAGAGAGAGAGGCAGTTATTGCACCTCGCTGAATTCAGACTCCAAGTCATAAATCACAGTTCATCCTATCAATGTTCCAACGTTAATAAGCGTCTTGTGTATTCTTGAGGGTCAGGAGGAGCAGCTTTATTTAAATGTGACCGTATCCATAGTGACCAGCTTTGCCCATAATTGCGTTATTATAGTAGCAATGTGTGTACTTTTATGTTTTCAAAGACACTGGACTTCATTTTTCTCCCGTCCATGACGCACATTAACCGTCAACCTGACTTTTGTGCGTTTGTCTGCCTGGGTTGAACGACACAAACCCGTTGTTTATTGTGTGTTACTGTGCTGTGATTGGACAGGGAGAGACGAGACCATGCAGCCGGCCAAGCCGTCCTTCCTGGAGTACTTTGAGCAGATGGAGAAAGAGACCAACAGCCACAAAGACGGAGGCAGGGGCGACAACAACAGAGACAACCGCAGACTACCTGCCGAGGCGGATCTGGAGGTGGTGAGTTCCCCGTAACCGTGGCGATATCGCACACCTGCCAGCCGTTCCAGCTGTTTTTTTTGCTGTTTAGCCTTACGTGGCGTAAATGTCCCAGTTCAAAGTTGGCCCGCGGTTTCTTTTCTATTTGGGTTCATGTCAAAACCTGCTGCCTGGGTGTCGAGTCTTAATCCGCGGTGAATGACATCCGGTCTCCAGAAATAATCCCGCATCGTAAAGGTTTTTTTGAAAGGCCCCGATAGTGGGTGGGGGCAGATGGAGGTGGAGGGCAGAGATGAAATATTCAATATTTGACCTTTTTAAGACCGCGGGACGCCCCGGCTCTCGTCTCCAGGTCCTCAGAGGATCGTCACAGAGAACCCAATAACCCTAACGGCACCAGAGACGCAGATAAAATACTGTGAAATGTTCAAATGACAACAAAAGTGTGTGTGTGATCAGAACTGTGCCAGTGTGTATTTGATGATGTCACGCTAACACACTGTGACATGTAACCGCCGGCTGACCCTGATTTTCACTCGTGTTTTCCTGGATCGTTCATACTTAAAGTGTTCAGAGCCGCGCGCACACACACACACACACACACACACACACACACACACACACACACGCTTTAAATAGGTTTGTCCCTCAGCGCAGTGACGTCTACATAGTTAAATGTAGTACGTGTGTCGCACATCGCAGGTGAAGGATTGATCGTCCAGATCTTTTTTTAGAATTTTTTTTTGTTTGTTTTTTCATCATTTCACAAACGGATCAAAGTTTCACTTTCACAGATTTGCCGTCACCAAACGTCTTTAACTCCAAATTTGAAGGCCCCGTCTGTTCAAAGACTTGATCCAGCACTGCATCTTTACTTCAAAGAAAAGATCAATGACAAAGAATCACCGTGGCAACGCAGTTTCATTATAAATATAAACGTGAGGATGAAAAGCCAATTTCTTGAATAATCTGACAGCGTCATGCTGGTTAAATTTGCATCTGTCCACTTTTTATTATTTTGATGCCAGATTTTTTTACGCAGTTTTCTGGGACAGGAAGCTGATAGGTTGGGATCTTTTTCTATATAATATGTTTTTCTATATAATATATAGCCATCTTATCTGTATTTTTTCGTTTTCTTTCCTATTTCCAACATCTTCTTCATATCTATGAAACCAAATCCTTCTTCCACCTCTGGGTTCATGTTGTCGTTGTTTTCCATCACATCACCTGCTGTGTGTGTGTGTGTGTGTGTGTGTGTGTGTGTGTGTGTGTGTGTGTGTGTGTGTGTGCGCGCGTGTGTGTGTGTGTGCGCGTGGAGGACAGTGAGCTGCTCCATGCTAAATGTTTCATGATGTTTAGTGTTTTTCTGCATTCAGACAAAGCGCTGTGGCGTCTACAGCCTGAAGACCCAAGTCTAGCGGCTTCTTCCAATAAATCGCCATGGCAACCGAGCCGCAGACTGGACTAATCGATAGAATATGAATTCATTGATTCCAGCTGATCGCGTGAGAATAGTTTTGTCTGGTGGTATCGAAACCTGGTCAGTTAAACCGATCGATGAATTGATTCATTGGCCAATAAATCACAGTCGTTCACTCCCGTTCAATTCTCATTTATGTGTCATCGATAACTCTTCCATCTGCTTTATGTGGATCGATGACTTCTGTATACACTTAATGCACCCAGATCAGTCGTCTTAATTGATCATTGAAATATTGAATGTTTGTGCAGGTTTTAAGATCATGAAATAATCGGAGGTGTGGTCCGGTTGTTGGAGCCTCGGCGGACGCCAGGGTTATTTGTAGCTCCATCGATCCCGGGTATTAAATAACCTGAGAGCAGAGTGCTGCTGGTAAAAGCTGAGGGGGGGGGGCTGTTTGTGTGCGTGCGGGAGGGCGTCCAGGTCCCTATCTGAGGCCCACAGCTAAATGTCAATATCCTCTGAGACACCTTTCCTCTGTGAGCTATTTATAGATCCAGGTAAAGGTTTCTTTAAGTGTCCGTCAACTTCACTTCCTCTACGAACTCGCCCACGCTCGCACTGCTGCCGTCCAGGAACGGACTTTTTGACTTTGAATGAACTGGCGGACCTAAATGCAAACTAATTCATAAAAAAGCTGAATTTTGAGAAGGGAAATATAACATTAAATACCAAAATGTGGATTTTTCGATTGTTCCCGTTTGGGAGCAAATCACCAACGATCTGCATTTTGATCAATAATGAAATCGATCAGTTTCCGCCGCACAACATGATCTCTGGTGTTCAATGTACACACGCACGTTAAAAACTCACTGGTGTTCACTTCCTCTCGTTGTGTGTGTGTGTTTAGATGAGCTCGTGGTCGGTGGAGGAGCTGCGTCTCAGGCTCTCCTCTCTGGACCCTCAGATGGAGCAGGAGATCGAGGAGATCCGGCAGTGCTACCAGGCCAAGCGCCGGCCCATCATCGACGCCATCGAGGCCAAAAAGCGCCGGCAGCAGAACTTCTGAAGATCCGCGTGGTGTCTGCAGCAGGTGGCTCCAAACGCCACGTTGACCACGTTCCACTTCTTTATTCTCCCGGGGTCACGGGTGGGCCGAGGTGAACGTCTGGATTCTGGATCTGAGCGTCTTCAAACTGCTGAGTCATGTTAAACTGTGACTTCCTGTTCCAAAAGAGCTTCTCGAGGTTCCACTGAAGGTCTTGGAGATTCATCTGGAGTTCTTTTGTTTTTGATTTCATCTTCATCATCATCATCATCGTCATCTGCCGATGAACTGGTCCTGTGAGTTTTTGAAATTTTTCTTGTTGTTTTTTTTCTGGAGGAAACGATTGTTGCAGATTTCTGTCTTTTATTTTGAAATCCTCTCCTGGTTCATGATCGTTTGCATAATTGCGTGTTTCTAGGTACGCGGAGTTTAATTCTCTGGTTCCTCTCGTGGTCAGTTAGTGTTGAATTTTCTTTCTTTGGATAAACACGATAAAACAACAGAGAAAAGACTGAAAATACTTGAGAATGATGCGTCACAATATAATATTTTCTTAATTCATGTGAAGCCACATTTTATAAACTCAGATTAGATTTTCAAACCTGGGCGCGGAGATGAGTGGCAAAGAATACCTTGCTATTCGTAATCAAGTGTGAAAACAGATTTTCTTTCGTTTGGTACGTTTTATTTCTTGTTTTCAATTTTTTCAGAAATTGAAACTAAAACTTTTCTGGTAATCCAGATTATTTCCAAAAATGTATCCAATTCATCAACCTCAAAACAAATGATCTAACATTTAATAAATGGTTTATAAAGTCATGTGTCCACAGGACATCGACACATAATGACATCATCGCTTGTTATAAACAATTTATTGACATAATTATATTTCTGAATCTAAAGATAATTAGATCATTTGGTTATTTCATCTCTTCATCGTTACAGCCAGTGAATTGATACAAATATGATCAATAACTAATTAAAACTGAACAGAAACTGGAACATGTGACAATGTGAAAAGAAAAAAAAAAACATCTGTCTCACGTCTTCCATCTTTATATTTACAACCTATAGACGTATGATGTCATACACGTGATGTCACAGATTTTCATTTACAGATGGTTTGATAAAGTGAATCGGACCGAATCGTAATTTGTTTTTTTGTTTTTTTTCTTCTAGCAAGATAAAATAACAATGTTGAGCAGATAGAATTCCAAAAGTTGAATATTTTCAATATTTTTGAATCCGAGCAGCAGGATAAACCAGGGATTATATTTTTCTACGGTGTTTTTCCAGATTCATTTTTCAGACCACACAGCGTGGGTCGTCCTCTCAGGTCATTGAACTCCTCAGGAGTCGCGTCTGTATATATGAGAAACTCGGTTTTTATAC
Source organism: Colistium nudipinnis (assembly GCA_016785305.1). Taxonomy (NCBI): domain Eukaryota; kingdom Metazoa; phylum Chordata; class Actinopteri; order Pleuronectiformes; family Rhombosoleidae; genus Colistium; species Colistium nudipinnis. The sequence continues at coordinate 280,698 of JAFBJU010001034.1, forward strand.
GGTTGAATTTTAAAGCATTTTTTTTGTACTTTAAAAAACTTCTCTACTGCGTGTTTTTGATGAAAAAGAAATCTCTGTGTGCGGTTCGTCGTGGCGGATTATTTCGTGTTACACTTTGTGTTTTTTCTCGTCGACCTCGGCCGCTGCTCTTGTCGATCGCACCCATCTAAATATAGAAGATTTTATTTTGGCCGAAAATAACTCAGTTTGATGGCGATTGGATTTGACGGATTGTTTGATGCTGCCAGTGAACTGTGAGGAGGCATCGAGAGGAAAAAAAAAAAAAGTCAGGATCACTGGAGAACAGAAACTGTTTCTTATTCCTAAAAAGGACTTTTTTTTTATTGTTTATGTTTATTTTAAACGCATGATTGTGGATCATCAGGGAGGATTATTACCATGACGAGGGACTGTGCTGTCATTTCATGTCTTGCCCTCGTAACCGGACCAACGTTTCCTACGTGTGCGTCTGTTCTATTATGTGCGAGTCCTACTGAAACACATCTGGATTGCTCTTGTTGCCACTCACATTCTTTTTTTCTTTTTTTTTACATTTTGGTTCCTGTGTTGTTGTTTTTTTAAATAACATTTTTGGTTTTCCACAAATGAAGGAGAAAAGCGGAGTCATGTTAAACTGTGACTTCCTGTTCCAAAAGAGCTTCTCGAGGTTCCACTGAAGGTGTTTGAGATTCATCTGGAGTTCTTTTATTTTTAACTTCATCATCATCATCATCATCATCGCCATCCGCCGATGAACTGGACCTGCGAGTTTTTGAACATGTTCTTTGTTGTTGTTGTTTTTTGTTGCAGATTTCTATCTTTTATTTTGAAATCCTCTCGTGGTTCATGATCATTTGCATAATTGCGTGTTTCTAGGTAGGCGTCAAACTCAAACTGGATTCTCTGCGTCTCCGTTTTCAAATGTGTTGAGTTTCTGATCTTTGCCTTAAAGTGGAGGTCACGCACACACGTGTTTTAGATCTCTGATGTTTGCTTTGTGTATTTTTATGTATTTGCTCGGCTAATAAAAGAAACAAAAAGAGAACGTCTGTGGTTTTTCATGGTGTTTATTGTCCTTCAAACTGACCTGACCTTGAGTTGTCATGGTAACACACTCAGACCTCTTCTCCATCACTGTTCACCTTTTCTCTCTGTTTTTAGCCTCATCGGGACCTCGACCGTTTGTTCCGCTATTTCCTGTCTTTTTTTTTCTCCTCCTCTGGACTCGTCTTTTTATAAATTTTTTTTAATAAACTCTATAACCTTTTGTTTTTTTCATGCACAGCTCTTTCTCTCTTTCTCTCGTGTTTCTTCCTGTTTACCAGAATAGCAGGAATGAATTTTTCATCTCGGCCATGAATCTGTTTCCTTCACTGGGACTCCTCGTTTTTCTCTGCAGCTCAGAAAAGGTCTGATTTTAGTTCTGTACAGTACAAACGGCTCATTAGACTTAATGTCACGAATTGATTATTATGGGAAAGTACTGATTGGTGCTTCAAGAAACGACTTGTCAATGACGAACATCTTTTGTTTCCAGTTTCAGAACCAGCCGTGGCCCGACGAAGGAAATCACTTCAGGGTCACCAGAGGAGAAACCGCTGGCGTGTCCGAGGCTTGGCCTAATCAGGACGCCGACCAATGGCGGTCTTCCACTCGGGGCGGAAGCGGCCAGTAGAGGTTTCTCAGTGAGTAAATAGGTTCATTATTCAGATTCAAAGACTTTAAGACGTTTAATTTCAGTTTTATAGCATTCTTTTTCACCTTAATTCCATTTCCATGCACATCAGTTCAGATTGTCTCAGTTCGTGATCTCTACTCAAGGTTCAGCAAATTTTCACCTTTTTGTTTTTCATTTTCCTTTTGAATTCCTCCACGTCCACCTTGAACAAAACAAGGGGGCGGGACAGTTTCACTCGTGGAAGACATGAAGACCTGGAACCTTTTTGAAGCACCTCACGGTTCTTCTGCTGACAGTGTTTGGTCGCATTGGAGAATCCTCGGAGTCGGAGCTATTTCAGATCCTCCTCAGGGACGGATGCTCCACATAGCTGTAGTTGATCACACCTCCTCCATCTTCATCATCTACATCGTCCTCCTCCATGTCATCATCGTCCAGACAGCAGCTGTCTCCGTCCGACTCCTCCCCTTCCTCCTCCTCCTCCTCTTCCTGGTTCTCGCAGCTCATCCTCCCTCTGTGGTTGTCCATCACAAGACATGAAGACCTGGAACCTTTTTGAAGCACCTCACGGTTCTTCTGCTGACAGTGTTTGGTCGCATTGGAGAATCCTCGGAGTCGGAGCTATTTCAGATCCTCCTCAGGGACGGATGCTCCACATAGCTGTAGTTGATCACACCTCCTCCATCTTCATCATCTACATCGTCCTCCTCCATGTCATCGTCGTCCAGACAGCAGCTGTCTCCGTCCGACTCCTCCCCTTCCTCCTCCTCCTCCTCTTCCTGGTTCTCGCAGCTCATCCTCCCTCTGTGGTTGTCCCTCACAGAGGCTTCCAGAGCTTTCTGTCTGCGGTAGAAGTGGGAGAACTTGTTGAAGATGATGGTGATGGGCAGCGCCACCACCAGGGTGCCGCCCAGAATGCAGCCGCTGGCCGCCAGCTTCCCGGCCACGGTCACGGGCACCACGTCGCCGTAGCCCACCGTGGTCATGCTCACCGTCCCCCACCACCAGCAGGCCGGGATGGTGTCGAAGCCCACGTCCTGCCAGGAGGAGACACCACAGCAGCTTTAGGGTTTCTCTCACACCCCAAAAAAAACCCAGAAAAAAAGGAAAATGAAGCTAGAGGAGGAGTCACCTCGTTGTATTCAGCCGTGTAGGCGATTCCAGAGAAGACGCAGACTCCAACGCCCAAATACAGGAGGAGAATCCCCACCTCGCGATAACTGTGCTGCAGAAAATACCCCCAAAAAACACGCGGATCAACACGTGGAATCCTTCACCTCACTGAACCACAGGAGACCAGACTCAAAAGTTTTAAGTTGAGCTCCAGCAGGAGATGAAAAACCCCAAAATCTTCCAAGAGTGCGCTGCAGTGATTTAATGTCCTAAACCGATATAATTAATGTTCAAGCTCATCATGAGAACTTTAAAACTGGGTCTGACTCAATGCCTCCTCCACGCGGTTCATATTTACTATAAAAGTCCCTATATATATATATATATATATATATATATATATATATGAACTGTGTGATCCTCTGGTCTGAGTTTATAGATCTGTTTGTGTCTGACTGTAAATCTTCTTTTTCTCATCAATAATGATTTTTTTTTCTCTCCATTTACTATAAAAGTCCCTATATATATATATATATATATATATATGAACTGTGTGATCCTCTGGTCTGAGTTTATAGATCTGTTTGTGTCTGACTGTAAATCTTCTTTTTCTCATCAATAATGATTTTTTTTTCTCTCCACTGAGCTCAGACTTCTGATCACGATCCATCACTTTCCACAAAGGTCAGAGGAGCTTAAAAAAAACAACATCACAAACAAAAGCAGAAAAAACGGAATGCTGACTCACAACTCACCCGCAACGTGGCTCCCAGAGACCTGAGGCCGGTGGAGTGACGGGCGAGCTTCAGAACTTTGAAGATCCTCAGCAGCCTGAAGACCTGGAGGGAGGAGGTCTCGTTATGAATGAGTGAATGAATGAATGCGTTCATCGGAGGTCAAAGGTCAGACCTGGATGATCCGTCCCAGGTTCCCCGGCTCGAACTCGGCGCCGAAGGTCAGGTCAAAGGTCAGCGTGACGTAGATGGGAACCACGGAGAGCATGTCGATGATGTTCAGAGGATGATGGAAGAACCTCTTCCTGTTTGGAGCCAGAAGCAGCCGAGCCACCACCTCAGAAAGCGAGCGAGAAAATCATTTCACCAGAAACGTTGGATTTCTTTTTTTTTATTTTTATTTTTTTCTACCTCGAAGGTGAACCAGCAGCTGCAGAACGTCTCGGCCGCCTTCATGCTGGAGTCCTCCAGCAGCGTCCCGTCAGAGTCGAAGGTCTGAGGAAACATCTCAGCTCAAATCTACCCAGGTGCTTATTATTCTACCCAGACATCTCCAGCCTGAGATTTAGCGTCCGATGTTCTCCTGAGAAAGTTCTCATCTACTGTGAACCTGAAGATCGACCTCTTGCGACCTCTCACCTGATACTCGGGGATGCTGTTGATGCACATGATGGAGATGGAGGTGAGCAACACCACGATGGAGACCAGGCTGAAGAGTTTGCTGGGGATGGAGTACCCAGGGTTCTCCAGCGTGAGCCACAGACACTTCCTGATGTTCCCGAAAGGCACTTCCTGGAAACGCTGCATGTCCCTGAAGAAGAAGAAGAAGAAGAAGACCAGGAAGTCTCTCTCTCGATCACTCACTCACTCTCTCTCTCGCTCGCCCACCTGTTCAGCTCAGAGATCTCGTCCACGGATGTGTCCACGCTGCTGGCCTCGCTCTCCTCGTCCCAGCTGCGGTGGCGGCTGCTCTCCAGCTTGCGGTCGTGGTAGCGGTAACTACAGCAACTGTCCAGGAAGAACTCGTTGATGCCCCAATACTCGATCTCCTGACTGAGAGGAGGTAGAGGTCAAGAAAGGTCACGGAAGGTCAACAGGGGACATTTAGGTGAAAGAACCAAGAGAGAATTACTATTATTGTAAGTTATTATCTCACGCGTCTTCACTAAAATGGGATTCATTGGTTTATTCACTCACGGTTGCTACGGTAACGCCTCAGTGTTTGTGGGATAGAGAGGGGACGCACCTGAAGGAGAAGACGCACAGCTCCTCCATGATGTGAAGTTTTCCCGTCTGGTAGAAGTGGAGGACGTACGGGAAGAGGCCGGGGTTCCTGTCGAAGTAAAACTCCTTCTGCTGCACGTCGTAGTCGTCACAAACCTGCAGGAAGGACGAGGAGGAGGAGGAGGAGAAGAAGAAGAGGAGGATGAAATGAAGATGGACAGAAAATGGTTCATCCATCCCACCTGCAGGATGTCCTCCTCCGAGTCGCACGCCAGCAGTTTTCCCAATCGGGTGTCTGGGAATTTCCGGAGCGTGCTGGAGCAGACGCTCCTCTTCAGGCCGCCCACGTTCACGTGGACCAGGCTCTCCCCTGCGTCCCGGGGGGCCCAGCTGGGGACGCTGTCCTTCACCATGCCAACCGTCTGCGGGGGGACAGCGCGGACACGAGGGAGGGTGAGTGTGGACGCACGATGAATGAATGACATTTAAAGCAAAAGAGTGGATATGATGAGAGGGTGAACTCCAGTCCTGCAGATTTGCGTCAGAATCTGGATCTGACTCAGATCCGGGTTTTTAAAAATTCTCCTCACGTTCTCGTGCACTTTAATTTCCTCTGCACCAAACAGCCTCGACGCTAATTTGATGGATTGGACATTTTAATGGTAACGTTTTCAAAAAAACACAACTGGAGGCCCAAGAGTCGGAAACCAGATTTGCTCTCCATGATTAACCAGCTTTTAAGTGATTTATCTTTGTGTGATCTCCCACACACACACACACACACTCATCTACAAAACACCCACAGCGCGAGAGCTTTTCACCAGGCAAACCGACACGACAAAGTCACTTAGTTAAGTTAATATCAATTGCACAAAGTATTTTTCCCTCAGATAGGTTTATTAGAGGAATTGTGACACAAAATAACTCTACGCGTCCTATATATAAATAAATACAAATGAAATCCACAATATAATGATCATGTCTGTGACATGAAAACTTGTGCAAATGTCTCGTCAAAGTCAAGTATTCCAGAAGGGATTTTTTTTTTTTTTTTTGGTCTAACTCCAACGCTAAAGAACCCCGGGAACCGTGGCGAGAGGTGATGGGGCTGATGGGAAAGGCGTCTTGAGTTGAGATGATGTTTTAATATTTGATAAAGGTGCGGATGGCGGTCGTGTGGACACTAAGTGCTGGACGCCGATGATGTTACGGATACGGTGTGCGAGAGTGCGGAGGAGGAAACCATCGGAGCAATCGGGTTCAACACTGAAGTGGATTTAATGCTCTTGTCTTCCTTTGATCAGGTTTTCCTCCCTCGGCCGCTTTCACGGTCACATGACCCGGACGCAGTATATGTACGGGAACCAGTACAACTCGGAGATACTTGTACTTCACGGGAGTATTTTTTATTTTATTCTCCACCCCATTTCACCGGGAAACTTTTGGTTTCACTACAGTTATTTGGTAACGTGCTTACGAAGGCAGATCGATATTTCATTTCTAAAATTCATTCATTCATTAACTATTGAACCTATATTTTTCCTTTTATTAAGGTTTTAAGAAGTCTCTCAATAATTCACGAGAGTGTTTTGGATGTACAGAGCAAGGAACCGTAGATCCGTTTCCTGTTTCGTTTAAAAGCCCGCTGTCAGGTACTTGAACTTCCTGTCCTCTAATTAGGATTTACACTTCCACAAAAATGTGTCTCCGGTCCCATTTACTCATGTGAGAAAAAAAAAAAAAACGAACCTGAAGGTGTGCCCGTTTGCTTCCTGGGCTTTCAGTCACATCTCACGCACCGCATGCTTCCTGTCAACTAACTGCACATTTCAGCCGAGAGGAGGTTCCTCGTATCAAGAATGTCAAAGCTGTTTTGTTTACCATGAAACCGGGTTAATAATAGTGTGGTAGAGTAAGAGCAGAGGCCACGCTGAGGCCTCAGGGAGCTGCTGTGGTCCACATACAGAAATAAAGTGGATCTATAATTCAGCAGGAGAAGCCGCTTGAAATCACGGCAGTAAAAAAAGAAAAGACCTTGAATAACAAAGTCAGGATGAAAAAATCAAAAAAGTTGACTCACACACAGAAACATGTTTTTATAGATGTGTACAATTAAAAAATATATATATATATTTAAAATAGACATTGAGGTTTTTTATCTTGCATAACTTTGTCTGTTTGTGCGTGTTGATTTATAATCACGGCACACATCTCTTCATTTTTGAAGATATATAAGTAAACAAAGAACATCTTTTACATATTAACACAAAAAGAATGGTATTTATTCCATGAAGTCTCCGGATGAAAGCCGTTCAGATGTTTACTGCGGCAGCTCTCTGAGGAAAGTGAGTGATTTAAAGCTGCAGTATAATAATAATCTAATAATAATCGGATGATAAGGACTGACCTGTGGGTTCTTCCAGGAGAACCTGAGCTCAGCATCCTCCTCAGAGTCGGACCATTCAGCCCATGACGCGTGGCTAACTTTCACGCGTCCGTGATGGAGAGAGAAAAATACACTGAGAGACAGAAAAGAGACAGATCAGCTGTTTGTCCTCCGCTCGGTCCGTCTCTGTTTGAGAGTGAGGAACCTTCGGCTGTGTCCGGCGCATTCCGGAGCAGAACCGAGCCGAGACACACCTTCAAAACCGCGCGCGCGCGCGCGTGCGTGCGTGTACTATGATTTATTTTATTTGGGTTGTATTTAGTTTCCCGTTTTTTATGAGAGGAGGACACCGCGTCAGACAAATTAGCATTTGCACGTTAAGTGAATAAAATCATTGTTTTATTATTGGCTCTGCAGAGATTTATCTACATACTTAACTATAACAAGTTTTATGGTTTTAATTGTACAATCAAAATGAGTTTAAGGAAATATAACCAGAGTTCGATCAAAATAACATCAGTGCTGTCACATGTTCATAAATATCTTTGTTTATATTTCACACTGAGAAGAAAACATAGCCGTGAAGATGCCGCCACCTAGTGGTTTCAATCGGTTAAATCTGAATGATCTTTTCAGTGCCTTCGTAAAGAAATGACTTCACGAGACTAAAATCGGATTTCTTTTCTTCTGTTTGATGATGTTAATGGTTTAAGCAAGTGAGTTCGTATAATTTATTTGTTTTGATGTTTTATCTTTTCTTAAGCATCCTGAGCTACTCTATATTAGATGTTGTTATTATGTTGTTCAAACACACGGTCATGAATTTTGACTCTTTGAATGTTGAAATTATTATTATATATATTCTAGTCTATACGTGAGAGTAATGTTTAAGTTTCAAGAGGATCTATCATCTCAAATATAATATAATATTCATAAAGATATTTTAAATTGTCCGTAAACACCTGAAACTAACTTTTGGTCGCAATCTGCAAACTCACCACTAGGTGGCACTTTAACATTACATGAAGATAAAACCATTTTTATTATATACAATCTAAACTGATCAAAGCAGGAAATAGATTGAAAACAATCCTGTATTTTTGCACAATCGTACCACCTGAATTATTTTCTCTTTTTTTTTTTGTTTCCAGGCCTGTCACCGTTTGGACCTCCTCCTGCTCCACAGAGGTTTCACCTTCCCGCCCGGAGCTCTGCAGCAGAGGTAAAGCCCGATGCGTTGGCTGAACCTCTGGTCTCGGACGCCGTAGATGAGCGGACTGAGCATGCGCGGCAGCACGTTGGCGACCAGGAAGCTGAGGAAGAGGATGTTGGTGCGGTCCTTGGGTCGAGCGGCGACCAGCTCGGAGGTGATGACGGGCGCGATGAAGGTCAACATGCAAATGAGGAGCTGGGCGCCGTGCAGCAGGATGGTGTTCCGGGCGTTCCGGGCCGACTCCCGATCCGTCCCGGAAACGGCCCGGGCGGCAAACAGGACCTTCAGGTAGGTGACGGCCAGAATCAGTAACACGAAGACAAACTGGAGCACCTGATGGGGAAACATGTGGAGACACGGTTGTGTTTTAAAACAACAAAAACAACACTGCAACACACAATGTTAAGATATAAAATAACATTAACATATGCCATTTTTTTTCTGCTATTAAAAAAAAATACAAATAACTGCAAGAATGGAGCAGTGTTAAGCCCCATTGAATTGATTATTATGCATTATTATTAACAACCTGTGGATAATTCTTACTCTATTTCCGCTGGGACCATCGTGTATGTCTTGACCTCTGTTGACCTCTTCATTTGTTTCATTTCAATCTTAACCTAAAGGATTTTTATTTTTTTGTGCCGCAGTGTCTCACCTCCATAGCCGCGCTCTTAGCTTTGTGGTATGGCGCTCTGTACACGTTTGCCACGTAACAGATGACGGTGCCGAAGGTGGAGCGCGTGGCCAACAGGACGAAGACGTCCGTGACGTTAGAGAGGAGGGACACTGTCCAGGTTAGACCAATCAGAGCGTAGGCCCGCTGCACGGTGCACAGGTCGGCGTGGTGCAGAGGGCGACACACCGCGATGTACCGCTCCACCGCCATACCGGCCAGGTTCAGAGGGGTGTTCCTGTAAGGCACACACACACACACACACACAAATTGATTTCATGTTCAACTCTTGGGACTCATAGATTAGATCATATTCAGTCACTGTGCAGAGTTTGGATACAAAGCTGAAGAAATGCAGAAAGCCTCCATTTTTTACAGCTAAACAATCATAAGGACATTAGATTAGTATAAAGAATCTAGTTTTTCAGACAGCACATATTCCGATGAACCATTTTTACTCCAAATCATCTGAGCCACATGACCTTGTTGGCAGATTTGCATTCTAGATGATCCTGTCCATGTGGAAAACATGCCTGTGCTGCATTCAGGGACAAACACAGGATCCGTTTTTGGAGGATGGTACCTGTTGGTGGTGATTAAGACGAGCAGCATGAAGCAGCAGGGGCCGAAGGTGAGCTGCACGGTGTAGGTCAGGATTTGCAACAGCACAGAAACCGTCAGCATGATGATGTCGTTGATCACCAGGTGGATGAACAGGATATACCTGCAGGAGAGGAAGCGCAGGGTTCATCTGCTAATCTGAGTGGATGGGCAGGAGGGGGGTCTCTGACCTGGGGTCTCTCTGGAAGGCCTCGCCCTTGAAGAAGATGTAGACGAAAGCCCCGTTGATGTAGTTGATGATGAACCCGAGAGAGAAGGTGATGATGTTTTTAGCCAAAGCATCGTTCAGGTTGTCCAGACGTCTGCTCGAGTTCATGTTCACACTCCTCCGCTCATCTATATCAATATGTTTTATATGGATATATTCATATATCACTCATTTCATAAAATAGATCACGTACAACCGGCAGGACTTTCTTAATGATTCACTCTGAATTGAATTCAAACTAAACGAATTGACTGATCAGAAACGAATAATGACTTGATAAAGATAAAAATGTCAAATGTGACACTTAGAATTTAGAATTTACTCCATAATATATCTTTACAATCTTTTAAGTTGTCAAGCAAACAAATCCTATTAAGTACATATATTATTATCACTAATAGGTCACTCATTTCATTATTATAATATTAGTGTCTGTCACTAACATTTTTTAAATCACTGAGTTAAATCAAAAGTTAAAATCACAAAACTTACATCAATGGTCTGTGGAGTCACTGAGCTGAGGAACAGGAAGAGATGTGGTTTTATAGACTTGAAGGTCAGAGGGAGGAGAAGAAAATGTCATCACACGTGTTTTGGAAATTAAATGAGCTTTAATGTTGGTAGAATGAACATTTTATTCATAATATATATATTTAATATTTATTGTTGTTGGTAGCAGAGAAAGGAAATGTTCAGGCCTCCCGGAAATAGCATTAATAATTTAGAATTTAGGTGTTGGAGAAGTTTCTGTATTTGTTCAGTCTGTATTATTATTAGTAGTAGTAATAGTATTATTAGAATTGTTATTATTGTCATTGTTGTTATTATTATTATTATTATTATTATTATTATTATTGGTACTGCATCCTGTAGCTTCACTATAATTAAAACACCATTCCCATCAACCTTTGTTTAAAGGTCTTTATGAACAATTTATTTCCATATATATATATATTTCAATATTTTACATACAGTATCCACATTTCAGCATGAGATTATTTGTCCACTCTCTCCAAGTGTCTTGATCTCTGGATTTAATTCATTATTATAATTCGTTTTTTGGCACGGGCCGAACCCTGACGCCCCTGAGACCCCGACAGGCCAGGTCCCGGGTCCAGTACTTCCTAAACAGTTCGTCCCTGAAGCCGTAGACAATGGGACTCAGGAAGCGAGGGGTGATGTAAACCAGCAGGAAGAAGACGTAACGGATCTCCAGACTCAGGCCGGGGAAGAGCGAGATGAGAGACGCCTGCAGCGAGGGAACCACGAAGGCCAACATGCACAGCAGCAGCTGGAAAAAAGTGAGAAGAAAAAAATTCAAATTCCTGACTGTTGTAATACACAGAAACCTGGATAAAAAACTATTTTCATGTTTTTTATTGAAGCTAATTGAGCTTTTAATGTTATGTAGTGAATAAATACCAGCTAAAAAATGCAGTTTATAGTCAAATGATGAATCAGTTAATTTATTATTATTCATTATATATATATTTTTTTTTTGAGTTTATAATTTTAGGATTTTTTTTTGTTTACTTCATGACTTTTGACACTTACTACATTTAAAAGTCGTAATTATCTTCTCACCTTTGTATTTATATCTCTTCTTTTTTAGTTTTTTTCTGTAAAAATGTCTCACCGTGGACATTTGTGTGTTTTTCTCTGAGGTTGCTGTGGAAGTGGAGCCTAGTTCAGAGGCTGCGGGGGTCAGAGGTCACCCACCTGCACCCCGTGCAGCAGCACGGTGTTCCTGGCCCTCCTCACCGAGGCCAGGCCTGCGGAGGCGGCCTGCGCCGTCATCATGATCCTGCAGTAGGTGTAGAGCAGCGTCAGGGCCACGCAGGACAGGTACGTCCCGTCAAACACGCAATTCTTGTAATAAATGGAGCGGTCGCGAAACAGCAGCGATTGGTCGCAGAAAATGTTGCCGTGGAAGAAGCTGGGCGTCTCCATGGCCACGGTGATCAGGAGGTCGGTGATGGGCGGGGTGGCGGCGAGGATGAGGATGGCGCCGATGAGGAGGAGGGTGCGAGGGACGGTGCACATGTGGCCGTAGTGCAGCGGGAAGCAGATGGAGAGGTAGCGCTCCACCGCCATGCCGGCCAGGATGAGCGGCGTGGAGCGCGTGGTCAGCACGGCGGTCATGACCTGAGGGGGGCGGAGTCAGAGAATCACCATCACGCCAGTGAGAGCTCCATCCACTTGTGTTTAGAAGTTTGGGCTGCAGAGAGTCGAATCGGATTTGACCTTTGACCTTCTCGTTCCAGCCTGCTTTTGATCTCTTCATCCGTCAGTGATTTCATCCTTATCCGTTTCAAACAGTTTCAGCTTCAGAGACCAGAGCATCCCGCGGCACGTGTTCACACGCGTGTGGACTCACCAGGCAGCAGCAGATGGAGGCGTGGATCCTCCTGAAGATGTAGCTGACCACGTAGAGCGCCGTGACGAGGCTGAGCTGCAGAGCGTCGTTGATCACCATGCAGATGAACATGATGTACCGTGGGTTCTCATAGAAGAGTCTGAGGACACAGGATGGTTAGTTCCAATTTCATTTATATCAATGTATTCATTTGGTGCATAGAATAAACATTTTCAGTTTTGTTCAAATGCACAAATAAAAAAAGAATCAATATTTAACATCCATATTGAAGAAGATGGTGAACTTGAAAACACGCACAAAGACATTGAACACCTAAATAATACTTTTTTTTTTTTATTATTACTTCTAATTAATTTGTGGACTCATCATTTCTGCTGGAGATTTCAGGGAGCCTGAGCAAAGTGGAGCAATCTTAATTATACATGCATTTAATTAGTTGCACATATTTTATGGTTTTACCCTGAAACATGAACTTAAAGTATGCATTCATGTACATTTATTTTCCTGTGTGTGTGTGTGTGTGAGCATGTTTAGGAGCTGCTGCTGCTGCTGCTGCTGGATGCGTGTTTCTCTGTGAGCACCTGTGCCGTAGGAAGGTGTGCACCATGCTGCTGTTGATCACACTGAGGACCAGCCACACCATCATGGCCACGATGTTCTTGCTCAGAGCGTTGGAGAAACTGTCTTTGGGTAAAATCACGGCTGGCAGAGCGGAGCTGCTGTTACTCATCATCGGGCTGGGGGAGTTCATCGCGACCTCACAATTTGAGGAAACGCATAAAAAACATAAAAATATCATTCTATTCATGCAGTATTTCAGGTTATGTATGATACATTGATTAATGATTGAATTAAAATCAAGGGATATCAGGGAAGTTTTTCTGTGCAGCAAATTTAACCAGTAAGGCCATTTAAAATAGTGAAAAATGAAAAAGTCAATGTATCAGCAAGAACACTCATATACATTGTGTGTTTATAATAATACAAATATGCGGTATTGTCATATTTTCTAACAATTTACATATATAAATATAATAAAATGAACAAACTTTTATAAAGCCCCATTAGAAACTGGTAACGTGAGAACCACACGAAAAACCCACACAGGAGCAGATTATCTGCATTTTGTTTCTGCTTCGCAAAGCACAGTGTCATTTTAATATGAAAAAGAATGCAATTATTATAACACAATGTGTAGTTTGTGACAGTTTTATAAATTTGGATATTATGAGAAAAATGTCTATGTATAATATTCGAAAATGATGCTATATTACAATTACAATATATATGCAAAAATTTACATAGAACAACACATTTAAAGTCTTACCTCATTCACCGTCTCATACATCACCTGAAATGAAAATGTGAAAAGCATCAGACAGGAAAATAAAACATCATGACATCTCAAATGATCTCAATTATTTACAGCATCAACACATACATCAAAACTTACACATTCATAAAATACATATATTTGTGTGTGACACAAAAACCTCAAAAGCCGTTCAAAAAGAAGAAATACACACACACTGTGTGTTGATAATGATGACAAAGCAGAACATAGTGAAAAGTGATGAGGTGATGACAGAGTCTCTTCTGTGAGTCACTGACTCTCTGTGAGCTGCATATAAGGCCTGGTGTATTTGTGTGTGCGTGTGTGTGTGTGCATCGATGAGGTTGTCATGGTGATAGGGTAAAGGTCATGTGGAGACCTCTGATCTCTGCATAAAAAAAAACATACCCGGTTGAACAGCCTTCATTATTAAATATTCATATTTAATAATACAATAATTAATTTAGGTGGAAGTTCAACAAGCAATTAACTAAAACTTTAAGATTGAAATCATTTATCTTCTGGTTCACATTACAGGGGGGGCTGAGCACCTTTATAATTGAACCTCATCGTCATCAACAGAGCTGGGAAAAACAATACTAAGACAGAAAATATGTATTTATGTATATATTTATGTTATACTATAATTTTAAACATTGTATAAAAAGTGTGTGAGGAGGAAGTTTGGAATAAGAGTTCAAACTCCCCTACAGTGGACCGTACCATGTCTGAGCTCTGACGTCACTGTCCGGCTGCTACTCGTGTGTGTGTGTGTGTGTGAGAGAGAGAGAGAGAGCATCGCGGGAAATCTCGTCAGTTTAAATATTTCATTCTGACAGAACCACAACAGCTAAAACCTACTGTTTATTTCCAAAAGGTTTATAAAAACCTTCACAAAGTGTCTGAGTAACGTTGAGTCCACCGCTAAACGCTAACCTTCGCGAATTGATTAATTTATATGTTAGCTAACACACATCAGTTAGCTTAATGTTTGTTTTAATGTTAGCCAACTGATGAAGTTTATGTCACTAAGGTAATGATCACCTGGCATTTCAAAATGCCCTGTCATTCTGTTGAATAACGTTGGTGTTAGCATTCATGTAATGTTAGCTTACATTGGTGATAGCTTTAATGTTAGCTAATATTGGGGGCAAGATTTAATGTAAGCTAAAGTTGGTGGTTTTGATTGAATCTTAGCCAACGCTCATTTTAATTGTTTTATAGGTGACTTTAGTGCTTTATTATTTTAATTATGGTTATTTTAATATGCTCCTCTATGTTTTCTCAAAGGAGTTTCACCCGGTTGGATAATTAATCATGAAACCTACTTGTCTGCTGGCAAAGAGAAGAGGAGATGTCCAGAGAAAGTGCCAAAGAAAAAAAAAAACAGTAAGTTGATGTTTAAATATTGATGCAGTGTCTGTTTACTGTTGCTGTCTTGCAGACGTAGTTTGTGTTTTTTTTATTTTATTGTTGCGGGTGATGATAAGCTGTGTGTGTGGTTGTGTTGCAGTGCAGGATGTTCAGAATACATGGAGTTTTTGTTGTTTTACCTTTGAATTCGAGTCAAACGGTGGATTTTTAAAGCCTCATTTGAAGAAGGTCTTCTTGAAATATCTTTTTATTGTCTGTATTTAATTGAAAAACAGAAACCGTATCATCTTATGTCTTCATCCTTTCAAACAAACTTATTTGCAATCACTAGGTTGATCAATATTTTAGTTGTTTTTCCTGACTTTGTTTTTTGGGTAACAGGGCATTATATATATTTTTTATATAATCACTATTTCTATTTAAAGAAAGCGACATATCGTAGATGTGATTAAGGAGTTTGATAATTCAACAATATCCATAATTTTTCTTGGAATCAATATATTTAAACCAGAAATGTGACAGGTGGTGTCTGTGTTGTGAATCAATACTGAAGAAGACAAAAAGGTTATTTTAACACAATTGAAGCATCTCATGGGATACATTTTTGACATTTGACATTTAAAGGGTTGAAGGTCAACTTCTGTTCTGTCGTAATGTTTTGCATGTACTCTTTTCTGGCCATAATTTAATACTGAGTTGTTCTGCAGCTTGAATGATGACGATGGCATTAGGCAATTTTCCCGGCATTTATCATTTCCTATATTATATATATAATTTATTTAAAGGTTCATGATATATTTCCCACAATGAACACCAAAAGGTCTGTGTTGACATAGTGGACATTTTTTATTATCACGAGTTACATGTCGTCCCTGTCCCGCGGTGCCACTCTCTGCACGGTGACCCTGCACCTGTTGCTCAGAAAGTACATCTTAAAGTATTTCCTGAACTTTCTGTCTCGCATGCCATAGATCAGGGGGCTGAGAAACCGCGGCAGGATGTAGACTATCAGGTAGTTGGCGAATCTGATTTCCAGGACTCTGCCGGGGAAGATGAGGTTCAGGACAATCTCCACGCTGGGGGAGATGTAGGAGAGCAGGCACATGGCCAGCTGGGCCCCGTGCAGCAGGATGGTGTTTCTGGCTCTGTGGGCCATCACTTTCTCCGTGGACACGGCCCTGGCCGCAAACATGATTCTGAAGTGGGTGAAGAGCAGAGTCAGAAACACGCAGGAGAAGTAGATGATGTCGAAGGCTTTTCTCTTGTACTCCAGGATCGGGTCTTTGAACACATTTGACCGCAGACAGAACACGGACTCGTGAAAGAAGCTCAGCGACTCTGTGGCCAGAGTCAGGAATAAATCGGTGATGTCGGGAGCCACGCTGATGAACCAAATCAGCCCGATCACCATGTAGGTTCTCCTCACGGTGCAGATCTGATTGTGGCGTAGAGGCTCGCAGATGGCGATGTAGCGCTCGATGGCCATGCTGGCTAAGTTGACGGGTGTGTTCCTGGTGGTGAACACGGCCACCAGGATGAAGAAGCAGCAGAAGGAGACGTTGATCTTGTGGAAGATGTAGCTGAGGATGAATAGTGTGACGGTGACGGTCAGCTGGATGGCGTCGTTGATCACCATGTGGATGAAGAGGATGTAACGAGGGTCCTCGTAAAAGGTCTGGAGGCAGAGAAGGGAAGGAAATAGGATGGCGAAAAAAAGGACCCACTCCTCAGCATCGTGTGAAGCTTGAAAAACAAATAGGTTCCAACTCATTATCATAGTTTCGGCTGTCACTGACAGTCTCACACAGACAATTAACTGCTCGGTCTAATGAACATGACAGAATAGAGGAATGTGCCCAGTGTTGCCAACGTTCGGCTAATATTTCAAAATATAAATTCAAATACTCGTCAAACATGAGTACAACAACCCCTGGCACTGGGGAAGCGGGGGTGACTGAATGTTTGTAAATAAAACCGAAGCCACAAATTTATTTTATGACGTTTGTACCTGATGCCTGAAAAAAGTGGAAATCAAGGTGCCGTTGATGTAGCTGAGGATGAGCCAGACTAGAACCACAATCAGGTTCTTGACAAACGCTGTGGTGAACGTGTCTCTGATGAACGTGAGCTGACTCGACAACAGATAGAGCCAAAGAGAAGGAAACAGATTCACTTTAGTCATAGTCGTCTACGTTCTTCAAAATAGTTTCCCAGCTCACATCTGAATAAGAGTGTTGAGATTTGAAAATAACAAATCAGTTCACGTTCATATTCTCCAATGTCCATGTATATGATCTGATCACCATCAGTGTCCTACCAGGCCGTAATGCGGTCATGGTGTCAGGTTAGCTTGAAATAGATTCGGTGTTAGTGGTAACGTTAGAGCTACTATTTTTTTTAGTTGAGAGTTAAAAGTTACATTTTATTTTACATTTAGAAAATAGTAAACACTTTTCTTTATTCTAAAATAATTCCACCGTTTAAGACTTATTTGCTGTGATTAATTTAAACTGAAAACAGGCAAGATCCATTCTATTATTATTATAAGTAACAATACAATAGTACACGGAAATCAGAATCAGTTTTTGTTTCGTATTTTCAGATAATAACGTTAATAATAATAAAAAAAAAAAAGTAAGACATTAAGACAAACCTGTTGAGGAAAGCTCATGTTGGCCCCTGGACCCACTGAAGAGCTCATGTTTCACTGAGACCTGAGGGGGGGAAAAAACGCAGAACAGGAAAATCTATATCTATTTAAACTTTTACTAGATAATAAAACCAGATGAAATGCAAATATCTAGTATCCAGTGTCTTTTATTCTCATTCAATCAATTAGTGAATCTGACACTGAAGCTGCGTGTCTTAAATAGACTTTGATGAACTGCAGAAGAGCAGTGACATTAGAAACACATGTATGTGCATACATTTTTTCAATAGGAAGAGTTTTGCAGTTACATCGTAATAACTTCTGAACCTCCGAACCAGGTCTCAGTAATATTTCTACCTCACCCCCACCTGTGTCCTGTTCCACTTACCTGTGTCCAGGTGAGACACTGAGGACAGACAGGAGGAAGGAGGTGTCTTTATATGATGATGGTGGTGGTGGTGGTGGTGATGATGATGATGATGATGGTTGTTATGATGAAGACAGTGAAGTCAGAGCATTTAGTTGTGCTATGCTGTGTGCGCGGGTGTTTGCACATGCACAGCATTGGTTTGATAGTGTGTTATTTGACTATAGTTGATGTCAATCACCAACTGTTGTTCTTATATTAGTCCATTAGTTTACTAAGATTGTGCTTTATTATGTGCTTTCATTTAGCTTTTACTTGACGATGAACAGGGATTGGAGGACACACTGTGATGGGTTTACACATAAGGTGTTGAACAATAACAACATGCAACATTATGTTCAAGACAAAACCCTGAAAAAGAATCCATTTCTTAAAGTTTGAGCCGTTTTATTTGTTGCATTTCCATTTATAGGCTTCACATCATCCCTCTACTTTAAAATGTATCCCTGCTACAAAATAAAAAAGTGAAAAAACAAAACCACAACAAATGAAAACTTCAAATCATAAGCTACACACATTGTTGCAGAGATGAAGGATTTGGTCCGTCGATGTTGTGTTTGGACCCTCCGTGCTGTTTCATCGGGGGCCTCGTGCTTGGCTGGATGACATTTTCTGCGTATTTCGCTTTACAGAGCAGATAGGGTCTCACATATTTCCTGAAGGTGTGGTCTCGCAGGCCGTAGACGATAGGGCTGACAAAGCGCGGCAGGATCTGCACTATGATGTACACGGAGAAGCGAATGTCTGACATGTTTTTGGGCAGCAGGTAGAGCAGACCCTGTTCAAACATGGGCCTCACGTAGGTCAGCATGCACAGCAGCAGCTGGAAGCCGTGCAGGAGAATAGTGTACCTGGCCTTTTTGCTGTTCACCGTCACCCCCTTGGCGGTGAACATAATGCTGAAGTAAGTGTAGAAGATTATGAGCCAGACTAGGATGAGACAGATGACGTGCGAGGCCTCTCTCTTCTTCAGGCTGTAGGAGCTTCTGAACACGATGTCTCGGGCACACATGACTTTAGAGTGGAAGAAGTCCAGAGGCTCGGTGGCCAGGCTGATGAAGAGGTCGGGCAGGATGGAGAGCAAAGCCACGGCCCAGATCAGAGCGATCAGGACGTAGGTGTTCCTCAGGGTGCAGATCTGGGCGTGGCGAAGCGGGATGCAGACGGCGACGTAGCACTCCGCGGCCATGCCGGCCAGGTTTAGGGGCGTGTTGAGGGTGGTGACGATGGTGACGATGAGCAGCACGAGGCAGAGCGGCACCTTGATGGTGTACAGGGCGTAGCTGATGATGTGGAGGAGGGTGGAGAGGTACAGCTGCATCATGTCGTTTATCACCAGGTGAATGAACAGAATGTAACGAGGGCTGGAACTGAAGATCTGGAGGAGTAAAAGAAGTAGAAAATCAACCAAGAAACTTGTACGCGAGATGAAAGGTCACATCCATATATTTTTTATCAGGCGGCAGGGCTAAATGGCTCTACAGCGCCACCTATTCACTTAAAAAACATCAGCCCCTCGTCCTTGTATCCCGGATCTGAACCAAATCCGGTTGACATATTTTTGTCAGTTCCAGACGCACAAAAAAGTCTCTAGGACCCATGTGTTGAAATGAACAGGAAGTCGGCCGTTTTGCTGATAACACTGGATCCGTTTGAGGGCCATTTTCATGTCACAAATGATTCACAGCTTTCCTATTTCATCCCATGGACTTCATCTTCCCTGTGCGCCTTCTTAAGAACGAAACATATTTCATATGTGTCATCGTCTGACACATTCTCTTACTCATCCTAAAGCTTCCCCCCCATCCTTCTGAAAATGTGTCAGGAAGCCCCTCACAAGTTGACCATGACATTCAGTAACGCCAGGGTCAAGGCCGCAGCTGTGACCCGACCTCATAGTTGGATCCTTCGCCCATCACTCGCAGGGACATCATTTCGCCGTACATTCTCCAATCTTCTTCAGCGACGAGGTTTGCCAGCACCCCCGAACGCGAGGGCCCGTTCGTCACTGTTTGCGGTTTTCATTTCTGCTATTATTTTAGATTAACAGGCCATTTTTGTCTATTGTGGATGAATACATTATGCTCCTTAGCTTCTGTGCATATTAGTAAGAAGTAACCTGGACTTCAACACATTCCTATTCATTCCTAACGTTGTGAATTAAAACATTGCTGGTCTTCAGACCTGGTGTTTTCTGAAGGTGTGGACCATAGTACCATTGATGTAGTTAATGGAGATGCAGAGGGCTGTGACTATCAGGTTCTTGGTCACAGCTGTGGTGAAGATGTCCCGCGGATTCATAGCAACAGTAAAAGATCCGTTAAGAGATGAGAAATTCATGTCTGCAGTGACAGAATCCACCCTGTAATAAGGCAATAAAGGCAACTTGTTATAACATGTGAGGTTTAAAAAACATAAAGTCAGAATATTTCAAAAGGCAAGGCACAACAAATCTGACATTATTAAAGATGCAATAAGATTTAAACATCTATATAAAATGTCATTCTTCTCCATCTCATATTCTAAAATGCATTTAGCAGTTTCTGAAGCTAAAATTGGATCAACGGCTTGCTGTGAGTTAACCAACGACAGCTAGTCTAAAACAGAAAAATGTCACATAATCCACAAATAATGCAGCAATACACAACGACAGCAGTAATCACGTGTAAACATGTTCCTACCCAGCAGGACGGCACGTATGACAGAACTGCTGTGGATAGCAGTTTATATAGGTTGACTGTTGGCTTCTGGGGTTACTGTTTGTGTTGGTGTGTGCGTATTTTAAAGGAATAGGTTAACACGTTGGAATCTGTTTAGGAGATTTTTTTTATTTGATGAATCAAATGAACCAACAGGTTTATATCAATTAAAACATTTAATGTTGTGATGAGGGCAGTGAGTAGATTTCATTATCAGTTCCTACCTTTGAATGTCATGTGTGATCTTTGCAAGAAAGCAGAAGTTACATCATTTTAATTCATTATTCGTCATTAACCGTGCAACACTGAATGAGTCACTAAAGTATTTCTCATATATTTCTTTGTTCAGGCCTAGGGGGTTCTCAGCAAAAACAAGAGTAAGGCACATTTAGCAGTAAATGCAAAAAAAAAGCAAAAATAACTCTAATTACAGATATATTTTATTGCATAACTATCAACAGTGTAACCTATGACCATGCCAACGTTTGCACATAGTGAGCAGGGTTCAATGCTTGTCTTCCTTAGATTGGATCATATTCACATACAAATAAAGGTCACAAAGCCCAGAAGATATCATTTTAAGAAAACTTGAACACCCAATCATTGAACATTTATCAGGGAAATTATTATTATTATTATTATATACATTTTGTCTCCTTTTAAAATAAGAAAACAGTGGTTCCCCTTGGTTTGCTGCTTTGGGGGGTTGATTGGTAGTGGCTAATTCCATTCTTAGAACCCTGCAAAGTGGAACCCTAACCCTATCCCCTAACTCATGTGGTACCGTTTGATGCGGAATGGCCATAAATGTTTCTGTTAAAGTATTTTTAGAGCAACAACAGGTATAAGATTGGAAATACTTTATTAAGTGAAACACATAAACAAGCACTGCAGTCACTATTTCTATTCCTCACCTTGTACTATTTCTTTTTTTTCCTACAAACTGTATTAATATGAACCAGTTAAATCATAGCAGCAGGAAGTTAGGCAGGACTTTATTAAGGCCTTTTTAGATGTTGCTGTGGGTGCGTGTCGGCTCTGGTTTTACCACAAAGATCACCCTTCAGGTACTTCCTGAACGTCTTGTCTCGTAGGCCGTAAATCACCGGACTAATGAGACGAGGCAGGATGTGAATGAATATGGAGACGGTGAAGCGAACGGCCAACACGTCTTCAGGGAACGCGTGCGTCAGAGCCACGATCAGCAGGTGAAAAACGTAGGTGAGCATACACAGCACGAGCTGGACGCCGTGGAGGAGGACGGTGTTCCTCGCCTTCCTGGCGTCCGTGGACGCCGCCTGTGCGGCGAACAGGATCCTGAAGTACGTGTAGAAGAGCGTGAGCCACACAGCGACCAGGAACACCTTGTTGGCAACGTCATTCTTCTCTTTGAGTCGTGGATCGCGGAAAATATTTTCTCTCAGGCAGAAAACTGTGGAATGAAAGAATTCCACGGATTCTGTTGCTAGGGCGACACACAAGTCTGGCAGAACGGAGAGCGCGCTCAGCAGCCATATCACGCCGACCACCGCATAGGTTTTCTTCACCGTGCAGATCTGCGTGTGACGCAGCGGGAAGCAAACGGCCACGTAACACTCGAGCGCCATCAGAGCAAGGGTCAGAGGGTTGTTCAGGTTGGCGAAGATAGCGACCATCAGCAGCACTATGCACAACGAGACGTTGAGCGTGAACACGATGTAGCTCAGGACCTGGACCAGGGTGAACATGGTCAGCATGATGATGTCGTTGATCACGAGGTGGATGTACAGGATGTAGCGAGGGTTCATGTTGAGAACCTGTCATTGATCAAAGGTACAGAACAGATGAGGAAGGTACTGTTGAATGGATAAGAATATTTCAAATGTAGACTCGGACCTGGTGTTTGGTGAACGTGTGCACGAGGGTGCAGTTGACGTAGTTGATGGAGATGCAGAGAACCACCGTAATCAAGTTCTTGACGATGGCGGTTTGCAAAGTGTCCCGGACGATGGGCGTGGTGACATTTCCGCTGCTGAATGAAAGACTCATGGGTCGGCTGGATGATAAGAGGTGACATAAGAAGAGAGTTAATTATATTCATAATGATTTAACTGTTGACATAATCATCATAATAATAATACATTTATTTGTAAAACACCTTTCATACAAGAAATGCAATTCAAAGTGTATTTTTAACAAACAAACAAGTTTGACCTTCATATTGTAACCAGTGCTGGGCAAGGGTGCATTATTTCCTGCAATCAACGCACGTTCAAATAATTGACAACACATAATCGTAACGTAACTTGTATCCTCATCATTTGATTGAATTATGTTATCAAATGTGCTTTTAATGAAGCTGCGTTGCTTCGTCCTTGTACTGGCTCACTGGCATCTTAGTGTCTTTGTTCGTTTGCGTCTATTAATAATGTTAAGTAATAATATTATACAGTAGACTTTACACAAATCCCTTAAAATTCATAGTCGAAACACTGTAATACAGTTTCTGCTGCTTCGAGTGGGATCCAACATCCTGACAGCTCTGTGGAAGAAATAGTTCATTTCTAAGTTGAAGAAAACATCATGCCATAGTAATGAGAAATATTAACACCATATAATCATAAATTATTATTGAATTCATGAGAACAAGAACAACTAAGCATGTACCATATTGAATGAGCCAAACGCAAACTAACAGAATAATAGTTCATACAGTATATCTATTTTTTCCATTTACTCGGTGAATAACAAAGAGCTGATACGTACATTGGTTAAAGTCGTAATCACAATCATGCATAGAGTAGGTCTGATACCTTTGAAAACACATCATTTATAGGTTTACACAAATGTCATGGGACCAAAAACTGTGTGTGTGTGTGCGTGCGTATTATTAGTGTAGTGGTGTGAAAATGATGTTGAGCCGGTACAAACTTGACTCTCTCACACGCACACGCACACAAACACACAAACATCCACCAAACCTATGTATGAGAACAAATCAGCAAAATATTAAGCTATGTATGATAATTCAGTTTATTGCAAAAATATTCTGTTTGTATACTGTTTAATAGTTACCATTCTAATGTTGATTGGTTAGAGGCTTGCAGTATTTGGTGGACTAGTTAATTATTTACATAACAATTTCTTTTACAAACTTTACAAGCAATAAATAGTAGTTCAGCGATTTTATTGCATATTAATCCTTCTGCTGCTCAAGAATCTTTTATGTAATTATACATGTGACAAGACTTGAATATGGATGTGAGGAAATACAGTAATTTAAACATTGCTATCTCCCTGATATACCATATTAATGATGGCACAGGTAATTGTCTATCACTACAATAATGCAAAATTAAACTCAATAATAATAATAATAATAATAATAATAATAATAATAATAATAATAATAATAATAATAATAATAATAATAACAATAATAATTCACAGAACAGTGGCACCAGATCCTAAACTTCATTTCATGTCATGGACAAATAACACAGATCATTAAAATAAAAGTGTTTTTATTCAGTTGATTCATTAATACCAGAGTAACTTTAAAAGTACGTTAAAATTGAAACGCAATTCAGTTCTAACATTGTACAGGAACACTTTTAATTGAATTAATGTTATATAAAAGGTTTAATTCAATTATAATTGTTTTAATTTCTTGGTTTTAATTACAAAAAGGGTTGTATTTATTCAAATGTTTAAGAACTTTGGAAAATCCTCTATTTGACAGAAGTTGTGAAATGTATGAAAGACCCAGTTATAGGATCAAGGATTAGCTGTTACTTTATTAAAGATGATTTTATTTCATAGATCAGATACTTTTTCAGATATCTCCGGAAATGATTGTCTCTTACGCCGTAAATGATCGGACGAATGGATCTTCATTTCTGGTTTCAAATTAAACACATTGTAACCTTACCTTCTGAAACTTGTTTAAGGTAAAACTAGATGTTTTTATAATCCCACATGAACCGACACTTGCTGTGAGCTCACATTACACAACAGATACCTCTTCAGAAACCTCCTGAAGGTTTGGTCTCGTATGCCGTAGATGATCGGACTAATGGATCGGGGTAGGACCTGTACTATGATGTACATGGCAAAGAGGGAGTCCGTGTAGTTCATAGGGAACCATTGCTGCAGAGCGTCTTTCAGCGGAGGGGCCACGTATGTAGTCATACACAGCATCAGCTGAAACCCATGGAGGATAATTGTGTTTCTGGCTTTCTTTGCATCTTTGCTAGCTGATTTTGCAGTGGTCAGTATTCTGAAGTACGTGTAAAAGATAACGAGCCAAACTATAACGAGATATATGATATAAGTTATATCTCTTTTCTTGATGATGTGAAGATTTGGAAATACATTTTTCCGTATACAGAAAACTTTAGAGTGGAAAAAGTCCAGTGGCTCTACAGCCAGTGTGATGAAGAGATCAGGAAGTCCTGACAACATGCTGGTGACCCAAATCAAACCGATCAGGACCAGAGTCCTCCTGATGGTGCAGATCTGCGTGTGGCGAAGGGGGACGCAGATGGCCACGTAGCACTCCACCGCCATGCACGCCAGGTTCAGGGGAGTGTTCTCAGTGGCCACAAGAGCCAATAGGATTAAAGCGCAGCAGAGGGAGGCGGTGAATTTGTAGATTGTGTAGCTGATGACGAACAAGATGACGGTCAGCGTCACTTGGATCATGTCGTTGACCACCAGGTGGATGAAAAGGATGTAACGAGGATTCGTGTAAAAGATCTGCCGGAGAAAGAACAGATGAAGGGAGATGCGGATTGAAGAGCTCTAGTAAATCCTGCAAGTCTGAGTTGAGAGTTCAAAGTTAGAAGTGGATACGTATGGTATGGCCAAAAACTCCTGTTACGATCTACGGAACACTATAGACATTACACATATCACTTTTCATCCATATTTGCCGACGTTCTATCACACCTGTTGTTTGCAAAAGGTGTAGATGAGGCCCACATTGATGTAGTTGATGGAAATCCCGAGAACCACAACAATCACATTCTTGATCACGGCTTTAGAGAAGGAGTCTCGATACTCTAAGACCACGGTCACGTTGGCGGACGAGGCGTTCATCTCTTCAAGTCTGAAAAAAAGAGACGAGTATTCTTAATCAGAATCAGAATCAGAATCAGATCAGAATCAGAATCTCTTTATTCGCCAAATGTACAAGTACACAGGAATTTTACTTGGTGTACAGCGCTTGTGTATATACATACGACATATAACATACAACATACAACATACAACGTAAACCACGACATATAACATACAACATACAACATAAACCATAAGATAAGCACAAAACATAAGTGGTGGGATACGACATGAAAAACATAAGAAACATAAGAAACATAAGAGGTGGCAAGGGTTGTGATAAGTGATCAATGTTTAAGTGTGTGGCGGTGTTTAATCGCCATGTCCGAGAGACGGAGAGTACATGTGTGAGTGCAAATCATAAATCATAAATAATCATAAAAAACTATATATTTTTAGGGGATGATGCGGCATGAGAACATATCAGATGCAGGACGATGGAGGCTGCACTCCGCGTTTACTTACAATCTGCGTCCTGTGTAAGACTCCGTCTAGATTCACGTTTGTCTGGAGTTTTAAATGTATGCAAAAATCAAGTTGTTTTTGTGGAATAACTTTATGAAATAAAATCTCAGTAACGGTTATTCTCATTAAATTTCATAGCACTCGGCACATTACAGACTTCATTTTCTGTTCCAACACACATCATCCTTACTAACCACAGCCATTAATAATAAAATGTAAAAGACAGTCGGATACAGTAACAGCTGAATAGGGAACAGTTAGTTTGTTGACGAAATGTTAATGAGGCAATGTGCCAGTAAACATGATGATTGATTTACAATTATAGGGATTTTATCGTGATTCCATTTTCACCTTAAAAAATGTCAGGCAGACAAAGACAGATTGTTTTAAGCAGGTTATTTAAAGGATGTATACCCTGTTGCAAATATCTATATCCTGAATAAACCAAAATTCCTTTAAAACCATATCATCAAAATGTGATAATATTCAGATTGATCGGCTTCCTGTAGTAAGTTCGATCGTTCCCAAACATTCACAAAATGTGACTTAGTAAACGCTACATGTTTGAGATTAACTATCAGTGGACCATAGTTCGTATCAGCAGGTGGTACTTACCTGAGCCAAGGTCTTCACACCAGCACACTAACAACTCGTCCCATTGATGCTCCCACTTTATAGTTTTAGCACAGCGGCAAAATCCCATAATCCCCTCTGTGTGTCTCTTTACAAATTAGGCCTTGTATTTAGGTTTGTGTGTTATGGATGGTATGGTGATAGAAAAAAACTGAGAAATTGCTGATTTTATATTTTATTTTTTTTTAAGAATTAAAGAGATTTTATAAAGTTATGTAGGATTTATGGAAAAAAAAAACTTTCAGAAGGCAAAATCATTTACAAGTTTAAAAATCTTTAAATAACAGCTTTCAGAAGGCAAAATCATTTACAAGTTTAAAAATCTTTAAATAACAGGTCTGTCTGTATCAAACTAATATTTAGATCCGGGGTGTTCAAATTATGGCCCAACCGCTGTGCAGTTTAATCTGTCCCCCCTCAAAACAAGGTCACCAAACCTTTTGGAGCTTCAGGCAAAAGGTTTGGTGACCCTAATGTAGAAAAATCATAATGTTTCATTTCTGGTTTCAAATAAAACACATTGTAACTTTTCCTTCTGAAACTTGTTTAAGGTAAAACTAGATGTTTTTATAATCCTACGTGAACGGAGACTTGCTGTAAGCTCACTTTACACAACAGATAACTCTTCAGATACCTCCTGAAGGTTTGGTCTCGTATGCCGTAGATGATCGGACTAATGGATCGTGGTAGTGTCTGCACTATGATGTATGTTGCAAAAAGGGTGTCTGTGTAGTACATAGGGAACCATTGCTGCAGAGCGTCTTTCAGCGGAGGGGCCACGTATGTAGTCATACACATTATCAGCTGAAACCCATGGAGGATAATTGTGTTTCTGGCTTTCTTTGCATCTTTGCTAGCTGATTTTGCAGCGGTCAGTATTCTGAAGTACGTGTAAAAGATAACAAGCCAAACTATAACGAGATATATGATATAGGTTATATCTCTTTTCTTGATGATGTGAGGATTTGGAAAAACATTTTGCCGTAGACAGAAAACTTTAGAGTGGAAAAGGTCCAGTGGCTCTACAGCCAGTGTGATGAAGAGATCAGGAAGTACTGACAACATGCTGGTGAGCCAGATCAAACCAATCAGGACTAGAGTCCTCCTGACCGTGCAGATCTGCGTGTGGCGAAGGGGGACGCAGATGGCCACGTAGCACTCCACCGCCATGCACGCCAGGTTCAGGGGAGTGTTCTCAGTGGCCACAAGAGCCAATAGGATTAAAGCGCAGCAGACGGAGGCGGTGAATTTGTAGATTGTGTAGCTGATGACGAACAAGATGACGGTCAGCGTCACTTGGATCATGTCGTTGACCACCAGGTGGATGAAAAGGATGTAACGAGGATTTGTGTAAAAGATCTGCCGGAGAAAGAACAGATGAAGGGAGATGCGGATTGAAGAGCTCTAGTAAATCCTGCAAGTCTGAGTTGAGAGTTCAAAGTTAGAAGTGGATACGTATGGTATGGCCAAAAACTCCTGTTACGATCTACGGAACACTATGGACATTACACATATCACTTTTCATCCATATTTGCCGACGTTCTATCACACCTGTTGTTTGCAAAAGGTGTAGATGAGGCCCACATTGATGTAGTTGATGGAAATCCCGAGAACCACAACAATCACATTCTTGATCACGGCTTTAGAGAAGGAGTCTCGATACTCTAAGACCACGGTCACGTTGGCGGACGAGGCGTTCATCTCTTCAAGTCTGAAAAAAAGAGACGAGTATTCTTAATCATAAAAAACTATATATTTTTAGGGGATGATGCGGCATGAGAACATATCAGATGCTGGATGATGGAGGTTGCACTCCGCGTTTACTTACAATCTGCGTCCTGTGTAAGACTCCGTCTAGATTCACGTTTGTCTGGAGTTTTAAATGTATGCAAAAATCAAGTTGTTTTTGTGGAATAACTTTATGAAATAAAATCTCAGTAACGGTTATTCTCATTAAATTTCATAGCACTCGGCACATTACAGACTTCATTTTCTGTTCCAACACACATCATCCTTACTAACCACAGCCATTAATAATAAAATGTAAAAGACAGTCGGATACAGTAACAGCTGAATAGGGAACAGTTAGTTTGTTGACGAAATGTTAATGAGGCAATGTGCCAGTAAACATGATGATTGATTTACAATTATAGGGATTTTATCGTGATTCCATTTTCACCTTAAA
Source organism: Colistium nudipinnis (assembly GCA_016785305.1). Classification (NCBI taxonomy): domain Eukaryota; kingdom Metazoa; phylum Chordata; class Actinopteri; order Pleuronectiformes; family Rhombosoleidae; genus Colistium; species Colistium nudipinnis. Next base: position 309,794 of record JAFBJU010001034.1, read on the forward strand.
AAATGTCAGGCAGACAAAGACAGATTGTTTTAAGCAGGTTATTTAAAGGATGTATACCCTGTTGCAAATATCTATATCCTGAATAAACCAAAATTCCTTTAAAACCATATCATCAAAATGTGATAATATTCAGATTGATCGGCTTCCTGTAGTAAGTTCGATCGTTCCCAAACATTCACAAAATGTGACTTAGTAAACGCTACATGTTTGAGATTAACTATCAGTGGACCATAGTTCGTATCAGCAGGTGGTACTTACCTGAGCCAAGGTCTTCACACCAGCACACTAACAACTCGTCCCATTGATGCTCCCACTTTATAGTTTTAGCACAGTGGCAAAATCCCATAGTCCCCTCTGTGTGTCTCTTTACAAATTAGGCTTGTATTTAGGTTTGTGTGTTATGGATGGTATGGTGATAGAAAAAAACTGAGAAATTGCTGATTTTATATATTTATTTTTTTTAAGAATTAAAGAGATTTTATAAAGTTATGTAGGATTTATGGAAAAAAAACTTTCAGAAAGCAAAATCATTTACAAGTTTAAAAATCCTTAAATAACAGGTCTGTGTGTATCAAACTAATATTTAGATCCGGGGTGTTCAAATTATGGCCCAACCGCTGTGCAGTTTGATCTGCCCCCCCTCAAAACAAGGTCACCAAACCTTTTGGCGCTTCAGGCAAAAGGTTTGGCGACCCTAATGTAGATAAATCTTCATTTCTGGTTTCAAATTAAACACATTGTAACCTTACCTTCTGAAACTTGTTTAAGGTAAAACTAGATGTTTTTATAATCCCACATGAACCGACACTTGCTGTGAGCTTACATTACACAACAGATACCTCTTCAGATACCTCCTGAAGGTTTGGTCTCGTATGCCGTAGATGATCGGACTAATGGATCGGGGTAGGACCTGTACTATGATGTACATGGCAAAGAGGGAGTCTGTGTAGTTCATAGGGAACCATTGCTGCAGAGCATGTTTTAACAGAGGCTCTGCGTACGTGGCCATACACAGCAGCAGCTGAAACCCGTGGAGGACGATTGTGTTTCTGGCTTTCTTTGTATCTTTGCCAGCTGATTTAGCAGTGAAGATAATTTTAAAGTACGTGTAAAAGATAACGAGCCAAACTATAACGAGATATATAATATAGGTTATATCTCTTTTCTTGATGATGTGAGGATTTCTAAAGACCGTCTCCCTGAGACAGAAGATTTGGGAGTGGAAGAGGTCCAGTGGCTCTAGAGCCAGAGTCATGAAGAGATCAGGAAGTACTGATAACATGCTGGTAGCCCAGATCAAACCAATCAGGACCAGAGTCCTCCTGATGGTGCAGATCTGCGTGTGGCGAAGGGGGACGCAGATGGCCACGTAGCACTCCACCGCCATGCACGCCAGGTTCAGGGGCGTGTTCTCAGTGGCCATCAAAGCCAGCAGGATTAAAGTGCCACAGACGGAGGCGGTGAACTTGTAGATTGTGTAGCTGATGACGAACAAGATGACGGTCAGCGTCACTTGGATCATGTCGTTGACCACCAGGTGGATGAAAAGGATGTAACGAGGATTCGTGTAGAAGATCTGCAGGGAACAAAAAGCCTTCATTTGTACATTTCACTGAATATGTAAAAAAAAATATCCAACTAAGATTAAATAATAAATAGGTTAATTAAAAGAAATGACTGGTGAGACTGAAGGCCTGTCTGTTCACACTCCGTGCAAGCTGTTGGAGGTGTTCAGTCTGGTATAAGATTACATATTCCAGATTAAACTTCTCCATATTCTCATTTACATTTTTCCGATCATGGATATCACAAACAACTGGATTCTCATGGATAAAGTAACAATCAGGGAGGTTATGTTATGTTATGTGGAGGGATGCTTGGGTGACCTGGACTCAGAATAACCTGGAAACTTTGCAGAGATACAGTATAAAGTTCTCACATTTCAAAACCACAAATTTAGTTTGCCACACGTACATCCCGTGTATTTTTTGCAATTCTGAATCAGATTAGGATTAGAATGGGGATATCACAAATTGAAACATTTCGTTTTTTTAGCATATTTCTTTTAAAACCATTCATGTGCATGTCATGGAAGGAAAGTCAGACCTGGTGTTTGCAGAAGGTTTGAATGAGGCCCACATTGATGTAGTTGATGGAGATGCTGAGAACCACGACGATCACGTTCTTGGTCACAGCTTTAGAGAAGGAGTCTCGATACTCTAAGACCACGGTCACGTTGGCGGACGAGGCGTTCATCTCTCGAAGATCTAATAAATGAGGAAAACACAGAAGAGCCATGGACCATAACAGTCTAATTCCATGTGTGCTGAGTTAAATATGAGGAATAGAGAATGAACTGGATTCATTCGTGTGAAAGGAGACATTTCAAAGGAAGAAGCAGCTGTGTTTCTACGTGTGGACCGAAGATCCTCCAAATCATCTGAAGCAACTGTTGAACATTGTTTTTGAATTGTTTTTTTTTTACCTTAGAATCGGGGCATCAACCTGAAAGATAAAAAAAAAAAACCAAAAAACAACTACAGTTTCCTCTGTAATATAAACAAAGTTAAGAAAGAACATTCTAGAACAAATCCACAATTGATAACCAGTTAATCCCAAGGTGCCATAAACACACTTTAAATATGCCTCAGTGTTTGCTTTCAATCATTTTTGTATTATAATTCTTTTTGAAGTCATATTGTTTATATCTGAGCTTTGCACCAAACCTATGATTTCCTCCCGCAGTAGACTCGGCAGTTGTTGTGCGTTGAGACGATGAAAACTGTTAAATGTCCTGCAGGATAAAATAAAAAGGAGTACGTTAAATACATTTGTGAAAATCATGAAACCGGTCAACTTAGCTCTAATGTGGCAGCTCACAGTTGTAGTTCATGATTACCTTTGTCACTGCACCGACGCTTTATATGGAGTTTGATAGAATTTAATCATACAAGGAGGGTGTGTGGGTCTGTTTGTGTGTGTGTGTGCGTGTGTGGTGTGTCTGTCTCCACAACTTGCTCTTCTTTGGTCTTCATGCAACTTTTCTTTCTCATGTGCTCGTGATGCCCAGGAGGATGTCGGCCTTTACTTTCCATAAGCTCTATCATCAGGTCAAAGTGCTTTTCCCAAGAGGCCTAATGCTTCTTCCTGTTTCTCTGTGTCACAAACGGGATCATGGGACATTACTTTTCTATAGCTTTCATATCATGATCACTGTGACCGATGCACCCTTCACTTCCGGTCAAGGGAGGAGGCCTCTTGATAAATAGGCTTGGCCAATATCTTATATTCTTATAATCAATGGCAACATTTTATCATGTTGTTGAATCGATTTTTTTTTATGTGTATTTTGTGATTATTATTTATTGATTTTGCTTCCAAAGTAGGTAAACAGGAAACAATATTTGATCATGTTCGGGCCTTGTAATGTAAATCTTAACATATTAAGTTATGAAAATGAAAACAACTCATGCAGCACTTTGTTGTGTTTAAAGTTTAGAGCCTGTGGGGTTCAGGGTGAGTGACAAGACATCTCCATGAATGTGGCGCTGATGTGTGTTTGTTTCTCCTCCACAGGGAGGGCCCGTGGGACCTCCTGACATTTGAGAAGCCCTCTGTGTATTCAGGACGGGAGTCACGCTGCAGGACACACAACATCTTCCTCATCAGCCCTCATTAGGCTCTGATGGTAAAGGTCACACACACTGGGGCAGCTTGTTGTGTAACACACACACACACACACACCCAGAGCATCAGAGGGATTCATTAGATACGTCTTCTGAGAGACTTTCTCATCGTTGTCCTTTAAACTGTGCCATTCTCCGTTATCTGTGATAACGAGGGCCATAATTAACTAAATGTCTCTTTAGTCAATTAAAAAAAAACAAGTCACTTCACTCTCAGTGGAGAGGAGCTGATTAAGGTCGGCGACATGAACGAGGTGGTTTGAAAACAAACTGATCGTCTTGGGTCAGCTGGAAACTTCTCTTCACTCTTTTCTAAACTTCAACTGTCAAACAAACCGGCAAAAACTTAAGACGCCTAAAAAATGTTCTGAACACGAAAAGGTCTCACCTTTAATCTCTGTATATGAAACTTGCACTTACATGGATTCCCATGTTATGCAGACTAATTTACTTTACATTGTGTATATAAAATGTATTTTATGGCAAAAAATAATGTCAGACACTTGGGTGTAATGTGTATTGCATTTTTCCAATATATTTTTTTATATTTTAAGGACAAATTGGTTAATTAATCAGTTCAAGAATTAACTTTGCTGAAAAGGTCAATTCCTGTCAAACTTTTATTCAACAGAAACAACAAGCAAACTTTTTGAACCGTCGCATCTGAGACACACAGTCTGTTGAGAAAAGGTGTTTAGGGTCACGCTGAGTAACGAGCGTCAATGATCCCCACAGATCTGATCTTTAATAAAGGATCCACCAGGAATTAGACCAGTTTGACTCACTCAAAACAATCTGTCCAAAACATTTTGTCATCTGGGAACTGATGGATGTTAAACTGGGACTCGAGTTGTCATCATTACAGGTATAACCAAGAAAAGTTTTGTTTAGAAAAAGTTTGAAGCTACATCCTGTCTATTATGCTGAAAGATTTAATTTGATTTCATTCTGGTTGAAACATATTTTAAAGGTTTCATTTTGGATTAGAGCATCAATTAGAGACACACTGAATCTCCGTCCAGAATTTATGGAATTATCGGAGATATTCTAATAACTGGTATCAAAACATCTCCAGATGTTGCGCCTTATGTTTTTATATTTCCATTCATACTTAGTAGCTGTACACACATAGTGAGTTTACATATGTCGACACTAACATAACTTTTACGCAAAAAATTTGGAATTAATCATTCGGGGAAAAAACCTCATTTAAAAACGTTTTTTTCCCCAGAACAGAAAATCCAACACACGAGTCAGAATTAAAAGTTCACTCTTTTATTGTCGTCTTTGCTGTAATACAGTCATTCATCAGAACAATATAAAAAGGTAAAGTGATTAGAAAATATACAAAAAAACATAACAGACGTTCAAATATGAAGGAGTATACATTTATTTTAGACAAAACTGCAAGAGTCAGAAAAGCTCCAATCGTGGAGGGGCTCATATGAATGAACTGAAATATGCGAAGCAATAACTGATTCATTTTGTGGTGATTCTTTACTTGATTATTTGAATTATATATTATATTACCTCTTGTTGACATGCATATAACCAGCTCAACATATGAAAGAATGAAATGTAGAAAGTGCAGAGGGTGGATCAAATTTTATTTCACCAAAGAAAGGTCGTATTGGTATTATATCGTATTCAGAGTAAATTGATTATTTTTAATAATATGACCAGCGTCAGACCACGGCTTCAGTGAGTAGTGATGTGTTCACTTCCCTTTGTTTTCGGACTCTAAAAAGGCTTAAAAAGCCACTGAGGCCTGTGGTTTCAAAAACGAGTGTTTGTTTCAAAAGTGAGAGTGGTAACAACACTTCATTTTACATCTTACTAACTCCTGTTCTCTCTTATTATTATTATTTATTTTTACTCGCTACTCTACTGTTTTGGTAAAAAAAAAAGCTATAAATACAACATATTTAACAAACCGTACAAAACAGATCAAGTATAAACAGTTCACTGACAGAAACGAGACAAATGTGTGTAAATGAAAACGGAATCATGTTAATAAGCTAATCTCTAATATCTACAGTACATGGATTAGCTCACGCTCACCAACACGCCTTCAGTCCTCTGTGTGCGCCTGACTGCACAGATGAGTTGCGACAACACGTGTTCCACACAAAGTGGGCACACTCATGTTGTTTATCCTTAAACTTGAGTTTTTTGGTTTGTTTACACACGGACACAAATGTCCTCTGGAAGATCATAATAATCATCTGAAGCATTGATTTTTGTGAGTGAAAACCAAAGAAAATATCTAAACCAGAAATATGAATCCAGCTCCACAGTGTCTGGATTGTCCATTGATTAGAAAGGCTTATTGATTCCTCCTGTGATTGATGTGTCCAGGTTGGGCCCTCCTCCTCCTCCTCACACTGTTACTCTTCCTCTCTGGTGTCCCGCCTGCTCACCGTGATGACATCAGTGACATCACTTCTTGGACAGAAGCTGGTTCTCCAGGTACTCCAGACGCCCCGTCATCACAGACAGTGGTCAGTGGGTTAAGGATCAATACATACTCACTGTACTGTTATTTCCTTTAGGCGTGGTCTAAAATGTATTTATTTTATACGTGAGTGCAGATTTATATTTTAAAACACTGATTTATGTGTTTTTTTCCACTCTTTCTTAGTATGACGAGGTATTTTCTGAAGGATATGTTTCTGAAGGAGCTGCTCCATATTTTTCATGGTGGCCTCCTGGAACTCCACCAGACTCTCACAGGAACACGGGTCCAACACCTCAATCTCCCCCTGGCTCTCCTCTGCACACACACATTTATTCAAAAATAGTTTTAGTTCATTGTTATACAGGTATCATGATACATGGAGCCAACAGGAGGTTCATAATACATGATGCCCAGCTGGAGTTTATATTTGAATGTAATTCAATTAATTCATAACTAGTCATTTAATTTAGCTTCAGTGAATATTTGGAGCATCCTGAAACTTGATCATTTGAAAAGATTAAGTTAAGTTTCTTAATGACTTGCACCTTTTTTGCATAAATGATTATATCGAACTGGTTTGGTAATTGACATTATTGCCTTTTCTTCGACTGCCATGTTTTATTTCTATCAGCAGATGGCGCCAGAGACATACATTATTTTACTGACTTGACAGCAAACACACCTGGGTTTATGGAGTCCCATCTTTTCAGCTTTACTTAATGTTTTATAAAATATATACAGTATTTATCAATACACAAACTGCCATTCCAAAATAGAATAGGGATTTCTATGATAATATCAATAATCAGTGATACGATGCACCTTGGAGATCATTTGCCCCTGTCACTTGCAGTAAAATGGACTCCAGGTGAAATGGGTTGTGTTATATGTGTTGCACGTTGTGTGTTGCTGGTACCTGGACACACGTTGAGCTTCAGGTTCTCAGCGATAGTGTCGATCGCCGTGAAGTCGGTGGTGTAGTAGAAATGTTTCTCCACGGGCTCGGACGCGATCACCCGCAGCTCGTCCTCCACGGCCTTCCCCACGCCCACGGCGTACATGGTGATACCTGAGGGCAACCACACACAGGTTGTTTAGTGCGTGCCTGTGGGGACCCCTCACAGATCTGCGGGGACCCCGGCGGATTCTCACCGGCTTCTTTGGCCTTCTTGGCAAACTCGGTGATGTCGTCCTGCGAGCGTCCGTCCGTGAAGACCAGGCCGATCCGGGGGATGTTGCGGCTGGAGGGTCGAGCGCCCTCGGCCTCAGAGAAGCTGTTCTCCAGCATGTGCTTTAGAGCCAGACCCGTCATCGTGCCTTTCTCCATATAGTCCACCTGAACCAGGACGCAAACAATGCTGTGAGTCCAAAAATAACTATTATTATTATTACTATTATTGGATCTTATTCAGGCACCCTTGACTTTATGACTTAATGCTGGGATGCTCTGATGCTCTGATGCGTTTGTTTTTATAGTGAAAGTGGACCTTCATGACGGCAGCTTTGATGTCGTCAGCAGAGTGGTACATGTTGAGTGGGAACTCGGTCCTGACCCGGCTGGAGTACTGGACCAGACCGACCCTGGTTCCGTGAGCCGACACGTCCAGAGAGTCCACCACCTGAAGAACGGAGAGGGAGTAGACCGGCATCGTCACGTCTGCTCCACAACCAGGAGGTGGTGATTTGTATATTTATGATATAAAAATGAATGAATTTCGATTTTTTTGCAAAGAAAAAAAAAATGTCATGCTCATGTTGGCTCTGCAGCTAATTCTTACACATCGTGTCTTTAATATTCTTTCTGTTAGTATTTGCCAAGAAAATCCCCTGAAAAATAATGAAACGTATCACACCACTAACCTGAAACATTATATTTGTGGTTTGTTATTTATGATAACAGTGGTTACAGTTGTTGCTACGGAAACGGGACCCACCTGGTTGACAAACTTTTTGACCAGCTCAAAATTTTGAGGTCGGACGCTCTTGGATCCGTCGATGAGCAGGACCAGGTCGATGTTGGCCGACTTACAGGCTGAAGGATAGAGAGAGAGAGAGAGAGAGAGAGAGAGCTAATAAATGATCAATATTAAAGTCTTTACGGTTGTCATGGAGACGGCTCTGTCATCACATAGGTGCTGTAACCATAGTTTTAACCAAAATATTTATTATTTCAGTTTAATTCTAGTGTCCGACAGAGGGACATCTGAAAACGTAGATGATTTTTGTTATGTGGATCCTGTTCCGGTTGCCATGGTAACACGTGATGGATGAAGTTTTTCTTTGACTCCGCAGAGACACGGACAGACACAGACGTAACTGAGCTGCTTTTAACATCATCTCCAGATTCTGGTTCTTTTCCCATCCATCCACTTTTCATCTCCTCTCTCTCTCTCTCTCTCTCTCTCTCTCTCTCTCTCTCTCTCTCTGACCTTGTTCACAATGGTTTTTCCATTCAGTGAGACTCATCTTCAGGAAGTGTCATGCAGTACAGTTTATATCTCTCTTTTCCAGCTCGAGCTGTTAGTTTTGCTTTCCCTAATGTATTGATCACATAAGACTTCCTGTTTCTGTTAGTGGTCCAGCAGGACTCCCAGGATCTGAATCCCCCTCTTACGTTTCTCCTCTCTAAACTCATTGTTGATGTTGTTGTTTTTTCATCATGTGCCTGACGACCTCGGTCCTCCACAGATCAATAGACTTATTTTTTTATCGGTAACTGATCCGGTGTGGGACTCACTGCCGCAGCTCTTGCCGTCCTCCTGCAGCAGTTCTCCCTCCGGACACACGCAGTAGTAAGATCCAGGAGTGCTGACACACTGGTGCTCACAGCCGTGCTGCGCCGTCTTGCACATGTCCATGTCTGCAACACACACACACACAGTGCATTGCTTTGGGTCTGTTTTTTTTTCCATTTAACCTAAATGAAGCCCAGAAAACATGGCTGCAGGATAAAAATAATAATTTCTTATATATATTTTTTTATTGTGTTTTTTCTGTTGTCTCAAATTTTGTTTGTCAAATTTGAATGTTCTTACAAAGTGTGTGTGTGTGTGTTTGTGTGTCATTCACTGACTTGTGCAGGTCTTCTTGTCCTTGTTGAGCTTGAATCCTTTGTTGCAGTCACAGGTGAACTCGCCCGGAGCGCTAACGCAGATCTGTTCACAGTCATGTTTCCCCTGGGCACACAGGTCAATGGCTACACACACACACACACACACACACACACACAAAGATAGCATTAACCATTAATATAATGAATCGATTGATTACCCTGAGCATGATTCCAAAGACCCAAAGGGATCTCATTTATGACAAGCGTATATTGATGATCAATGATCGGAGTGGTCATTGAATAATCTGTGAATGTGGAAGGTGAACGATTGAGACGAATGTGACTTCCTCTCTTTGTGTGTGTGTGTGTTTGTGTGTAACTAACGAGTGCAGGTCTTCTTGTCGTCATCCAGAGTGAATCCTTTGTTGCAGTCGCAGGTGAACTCGCCCGGAGCGCTGACGCAGATCTGATCACAGTCGTGTTTGCCCTCAGCACACAGGTCAATGGCTAGACAACACACACACACACACATTGTGTTAAAGTGTGTGTATGCTGAGCTCATGGCCTTTTTATTTTCCAGGAACACTTTTATGAATATTCATTTATGGAAGTAGAAGAATATCAGAACTTCAGGCTATCAACAGTAGCGGGCGCTGGTACTCAGAAGTAGTTGGTTATTATTTATTTATTCAAACATAAATTATAAACCAGCTGTTTTTTAAAAAGCATAGAACAACTGATGCTGCAGGAATGTGACAATCTATTATTTAGAGTCCTTTTGGTATTTGGTTTGAATGGACGACACAATTACACGTTGTTGACCCCTGTTTGAAGAAGGTCAAGGATTATACCAAGGTTGTAAATTATCTTCATTTTAGAGTTCAGTCTAAAACTGCCGGTGTTGTGGAACAGAACTGTTTGTGTGTGTGTGTGTGTGGCCGTGCGTGCGCTTTCGCGATTATGAATATGCTCAAACATGTTGGCTGTGGTTTTTTGCCCATCATAAAACATGCATGTTTGAGATAATGATCATAATTTTTATCAAACTTTGACCCACTTGGCGATGTCGGAGAAAACCCTAATTCCAGGCTTATAACCCCTATGACTGTGGAACTAGGGTTAGGGTTTTGGTGACGGGTTGCTGCTAGAAAGATGAAAGTTGGTATGGGAGGGTTTTCAGGGACCCCGAACGCGCTGGTCTTGGTCCTGTGTCGCTCCGACATCAGGAAGTGGGCGAAACTTCGAGGCACTTCTGTGCGTTTTGACCTTTGACCCATTTCTCAATCTCCAATCGACACGGGACCAAGACCAACGCGTTCGGGGTCCCTGAAACGCCTTGGTACCAAATCCCATCTCTCTAGCAGCGACCTTTCACCAA
>JAFBJU010001036.1:1577-104038 GCA_016785305.1 Colistium nudipinnis
GTCAAAACATGCATAAAAACATGCAAAACGCTCAAATATATGACTGAGGTAAAGAAAAGTAAAAAAAAGTGAGATTTTTAACTTTTTTACAATGTCATTGAAAATTTGACCAAAAACGTCATAGTATAGCACGTTGTCCAAAAAAGTCAAAAAATGAAAAAATGTCGAAAGATGCATAAAAACATGCAAAACGCTCAAATATATGACTGAGGTGAAGAAAAGTGAAAAAAGTGGTTTTTTTTTAATGTCGTTGAAAATTTGACCAAAAACGTCATAGTATAGCACGTTGTCCAAAAAAGTCAAAAAAGTCAAAAAATGAAAAAATTACAAAACATGCATAAAAACATGCAAAACACTCAAATATATGACTGAGGTGAAGAAAAGTGATTTTTTTTTTTTTCCAAAAGTCGTTGAAAATGTGACCAAAAACGTCATAGTATAGCATGTCGTCCAAAAAGTCAAAAAATGAAAAAATTTCAAAAGATGCATAAAAACATGCAAAAAACGTTGGAAATTTGTGTGGCATTGCAACATCTGCAATGCAAAAATATTGTATGTGAAAAAAAAAATCATAATATAGCATGTCGTCCAAAATTTGCCAAAACACGCCTCACTACAGTACGTTGTCCAAAAATGTCATGAAAGTCAACAATTTTGAAAAACTTCAAAAGAACCAAACAATATCAGAAATTAGATAGATATGACTGAGGTGAAAATAGTATAGTATAGTATTTGTCAATTTAACCTTTTCTTTATTGATTTATGTGATGTATGTATTCATGTATTATTCTTATAGTTTATTGTTATAATTGTTTATATATTTGTTATTATTGTTGTTTGTTAATAATTTTTTTATTGTTGTTCTATTTATTTATTGTATTATTTTCCAATGGCTTTTGGCACTTTCTGTACCGTTTTCTTGCACTGTACAGTTGTTTTATTTGTGTGTTTTGTATTGTACCAAATCAATTTCTTTCGGGATAAAAGAAATGAAAAATATCAATATATGCATAAAACATCAGAAACATGCATAAATATAACTGAGCTGAATAAAAAAAAAAAGTAAAAATAATTAATACTTTCGTATGTCGTCCAAAATTTTTGCAAAAACATCACAGTATAGTATGGTGCCCAAAAATGTCAACAAAATTCAAAATATGCATAAAACTATCAGAAACGGGCATATATATATATAAAACTGAGTTAAAAAAAAGTAAAAAAAAAAAAAAAACGACCGACACCAGAAACCCGCAAATATTTTGCTGATGTGAAAACTATCGAATAAGTGAAAAAATGTTGGTAAAGTGTATAGTTTGCCGAACAAAAAATAAATAAATCAGCAAAAAGTCATGGTATAAATAATGATATTTTCAATAGAGCCGTGACAGGCTGCATCTCTGAAAACCATTTGAAGTGAGTGTCAGTTTTTGCCTTCAAAAGAAAGACGCATCACATCTTGCTTGTTATTTGTGGTATTTGCTAAATAACCCGGACTGGCAGAAAACAGATGCTTAATCATGTTACATAAATATAATAACAAAAATAATCATAAACTGGGGCCAAGCTTAAATTAACACATTGGAGGAAAATAACCTCCCAGCATTACTTTCCAGGCTAGGACCAGTTAAAAAACACGCACTGAAAAAAATATCAGTTTACCATCGATCATGTATATTCTCACCCCCCAGGTGAAATAAACACATTTTCTGGTTATCCAGACCAATGATATGATGCAACAGCCAATGAGAGAGAAAGATGACCAGCATAAGGCCAGAGTTAGTCACTGATAGCAGATCTGCAGATGTGTGTTTTTGCGACTCAAACAGGTTACTGCAGTTCAAGTGCCAGAGTGGCACCCTGTGCAGGCCAGCGGAAAGATGTCTAATCTATGAGTTTATCACCACAGACCACCATAATACAGCATGTTACTGAGGCCGTGGCCTAGACTACATAGAAGCTACTGGCGGACACAGGGTTACTCTGGAGCATTACCCTTGGTAAAGGCAGGTGTGGTTCAGATTGAAAATGCTTGATAGTCTTGAGAAGTCAGAGGTCATGTCAAGTCACTACACCTTCACTCAAATACAGGAAGAAGCAATGGCAAAATGTTGCAGTAATTATGATGTAATAGTTAGTTTTTGCTGTTTATGTTTAACAGTTTTTTAATCTCTCTATTAATGCTTCCTTCTCAAAATTTGAAATCATTCTATGTACCGATTCAAAACGTTGAATACTGATTGGTTAATATCATGTCAACGTATGACTCACAACACTTATGGCAGTGACACAGTCAATCCAGAGACATTGGTGAACAATATGCTTTGCCATTCTACTCTATGCCCAGATAGTAAAGGTGGTAGTTAAAGATATTGTACCTGGTCTTTCTGGGCTCTCATGGCATCAATCTGCGGTTCGCTGTACTGGGGGTCTTTGGCTGGATCCTTCACTTCCCTCTGTTCACCGGTGCTCTGAAGAGTCAGTTAGATGGTGAGGGATACTTTAAATCATTTATATGGAATATGTAAAACAGAATTGTATGTAGACACAGTCAGATGCATGTTGAACTATTGAAAGACAATAGAGAAACTTGTGACTGAATTACCTCTTGGGGGAAGGCCCGCTCGTAGACTTTCTTCCAGAGATCTTTTGGATTTTTGGCATGCAGCGAACTTATGTCCACATCACTAGAAGGAGGAGAGCCTGTAAAATTGCATATGTCAACGCAGATGTTTTTCTTTCCATACAGCAAACTTGACAGTATTTCCATGAATTAACTGCATTACTGTGTTTTACCACTGATTGGCGCTGTTCTCACCTATTTGACTGAAGGAATCAGATCCTGCTGGAATGATGAGAGGCTTGGTGGGGTCACAGGACACAGTTTTCCTGTTCACATTGAAGAAATCCAAAAAACAAACAAACAACCAAAGATCTGTCAAGTGCATAAGCAAAATGTGCAATTTGTTCTTGTTTGTAAAAGTTATTTATGTGAGAAGTATATTTTCTCTTCACTGGTGTTTCACTATATATTCCATTTGGAGTGGCCCCTTTAAAAGCTTTTGTAAATTGAGTGAAATGTCCTAGTCCACTACCAGACAGTGGCCAGTGCCATGTTATCCTCCTCACCCCTTATCCAGACCAAACGCAAGATGGGAGAAGAAACTCTTGGTTTTTGACATTAGGCTCTCGGACTTGATGCTGGTGAACTGATCAAAAGAAAAGGAAGTTTAAATGTTATATGCTAAAAGTTTATATGTTGCACATTAACAGTGAAACCTCACTTACAATAAGAGAGGCTGCATAGTAGTGGGCAACAAAACGCAGTGTTTTACTAATCACTTTCCTCTTGTCAGAGTCAAATTCCTGCAACACAAAGGAATCAAAATGTAATACCAGGCAGGAGCAGAAAAAAAACTTCCTGGAGACTGCTTTTTTTTTTTTTTACCTGGAAAATGTCATACTTGCTGCCAATGATGAGCAGCGGAACAGGAAAGGGACTGATCAGCTCTCTGTCCTGGTAAAGAAGTCAACAGTTAACTCTGGATAAAGGCACCATCTTATATCTGCACTAAATAATTAATTAATAATAATTATTATATAAAATAAAACTATAAAAGCTCATATACTGAGCTGGTTGTTGTAAACTTGCTTTAGCCATGTGACCAATTACTTTTGCTCACCACTAAAAGTAAAACACAATGAAAGATCAGCTGTGATAGCTGTACATTGGTGAGAGTCATGTGCTGCAGAGGTGTTAAATGTGCATAAGTGAGAGACCATATTAAAATAAAGGTGAGTCTACTGAGGTTTGACTTACAGGATAGTCTTTTGGTAGAAGACGTGCTGCTGGGTGGACAGATGTCAGTCGTTTGGCTCCAGCTTTGGTCTTCTCTCCTTTTTGTGCCTGAGCAGAAATGTTTTCCAACTGAGCTTGTGCTGCCTGCAGCAGCTTTTCCATGGTTCCCCACAAAGAGTTGGGTTTAGACAGGTCCAGAATGAGGATGACAGAGAGATACCTGGATTTTTTTTTTTTTGAAAGGTAGGATTTTAAATCATTTCATTTATACTAATACTGATTCAAATAACATATTTAAGATAGAAAACATTATCAAAGTTCACATTCAGAACATGTCTGAACACTGGAATAAATCACAGTGGTGATATATCAGGAGTGTGCAGGTGACCTACCTGACGCTGACAGGAGTAATAGGGATCTGGACCAGGTCAGACAAAGATGTCCCTCCTCCCAGCTCCCACAGGTGGGCTATGTCTTTGGGCTGAGGGGGTCAAGAACCTGGCTGTTACTTTTACAAGTGAGATATCATGTTCAACTGTACACACAAGTTTAGCTGTACTCCTTACAGAGAAACTTGGTGTTTACTGAGGAAAACCTAACACATAGTTTCAGGTTCATCCGCTGGGTGTGTATTTTAATCTCTTCTCTCAGGAGTCTAAACCTGTGTGTTTGTTCCTGACAGGACCGCCTTACAGTGCTGTGTCCTCGAGCCCGTCTGCCGAACGTGTACTCCAGGGCCAGAGTTGGCTTGGAGGGTTCATCCCTAGTCAAATTGGAGAAGGAAAAAATAAACAAGATTAATAATAAGAGTCAATAATTGGCTTGTTTTAAAAAGTGTGTGTTTTGGGCAAAACTGTCTCTTCATGCCTGTAGGTTTAATCACGAAATCACATCCTCACCTGTCCAGACACCGAAGAAGAATGGACGTCTTGCCCTGAAAACAAAGCAGAGATAGGTCCACTACCTGGAAGTTGTACAGCTAATAACAAAGAGTGGAGGATTGTGGACGAACCGCGGACTTGCTGCCCAACAGCATCACGCTCCTCTCGGTGACCGGCTCTCCTCCGTCCTCCTCCCCGGCTCCGCTCTCCCTGCTGCGGACCTCCGCCGCGGCCAGCTCCCACAGCGTGTCCGAGCTGACAAACACCGGAGAAAACAACGCGCACGTGTCGCCATTTCTGTAGGAGTGTTTCAAAAATGATTTAAAATCTTCTAACTAAGGGTTTCTCACCTTATTGTTGGCATCTTACTGGACATTTAACCGACGAAGTAGCTTTGGACGTACAAAAACTATCCGTCAACTGCGTTGCCAGAGTAACGACGCACTTTAATGACGTAATCCTCTACTTTTAAAGGGCCACGACCACCTCTCCTCCACGTGTAAAACATTGTTGTTGAGTCTTGAATAACATCAGTTAAAATGAAGTTTGGATGATTATTCACTCATTTTTATATGTCAAAAAATAGTTTTTCATCCCACTTATACATCCTTTTTGAAGATTGGATGTCCGTTATAAAGTACTTTACTTGCTTAAATGACAAAACTATGCAAACAAAAAGGAACATTAAATCGTTTATTGACAAGAAATCGCAGCATATTTGTGCCAATCATATCTCAAGAATGTTTTGTCATGACCTTAAACCAATACATTCACAGTCAGCTTCAAAAACATATATAATCAGAAAGCAGGGCCTGATACATATTGCAGCAATGCATTTGCTGATAATAATAAGTTGTGGTTTATGCTGTGAGCTTTTACCCCTCCATCATGTTACCTTAATTTGTAATTGTTACTAGTTTGAACAGTCAATCAATCAAGTCCACAGTGACATGTTTTTTTTCCCAGAAGAATGACTACCAAAAAATTGTCAGTGAACTTCCAAAATTAAATGAAAAAATAAGTTAAATCACATTTAACAAAACTCTGTACATGAAACTACGTCATCACATTTCTTAAAACAGACTGGCTGAGATTTGCAGTGAATTAAAAATGGGCATTTCTTCATGTAGTGATGACCTTGAAAACTTTACATGTCTCAAATGAATTGTAATACATGACATTGAGTGGCTTTGTTAATGCAAAAGAAGCAAATGTCATATGGCCTGTCATGACTTTTTCCTGGGCTGGTCGCAATATGGTACATTTTCTAGCAGGAGGCTCTCTCTGGGTCGAAGCACTGTGAGAGTGAGAGAAAAAAAATGTGCATGTATTATCAACGGGAAAAAATCCTTAAAATGTAAAAAGTCAGTGTAAAGTTGTGATTTCTAATTAATATGCTCTGCATAACAGATGTTATATTCTAGCACGGTGCTAAACTGTGGAAGCAGAAAGGTGGAGCAGAAACATTTCTTACAAAGTTTGTTTTCTTCAACATGTTCCATTTGTAACACAGTCTCTCGAAGAACAGCCTCCACATCGGAGCCCATTTTGATCATCTGTAAAAGCAGAAGAGTTATGAACAAATATGTTCTGTTATTATTTTGGCTTTCTGATTTTTTGTCATTCCAGAAATAAACATCTGCTATAGGGAATTCTAATTCCTAGACCTATTTCATTGATCCTGACATGACAATGCAGTGGCATGAGCACATCTTTTACTTCAATGCAAAGTGGAACCTCATAGAAATAAAATGCACCGTCTATATTAGCAGAGTAAAATGAGCAGAATCTAAAAATACACAATACCTTCTTGATGTTTTCTTCTGATGTTTCATTTCTGTTTTTCTTGAACTCCTCATTGATCTTTACTCTTGCAGCTTCAGCAAGAAAGCCCAATTTATGAATGTGGTTCAGCAGATCATGCATTAAGTAAACCAATGTTTGGTACAGGTTGGCAGTTAAACATCACCCACAACTCACCTGTTAGTGCTTTGCAGTCATCTTTGAACACATCTATCCTCGTTCTGTGCAGCGCTTTAAAGACACCAAGAACCTGCATTTACACAGACAGTCACTTAAGCAGCTGTGGATATTCTGATGATTTATCAAACAACACCAAAACATTTTTTTTAAACCCTTTTTCTACCGGTTTTGCCGCAGCATGCCTAGTATTGTTTCGTGTTTTTATGATTTCATTTGCAAATCCGTCAGCTACAAACAGCTCGCTGCCTTTTTCTGTTATACACTTTCAACCACACGCATACATTCATGTTAAGTGACCATTATGATATTAAAATAACAGTGTTTTTCTTGAGAAAACATGATTCCTCACCTTCATGCGTGTCCCCATGTTGACTTCCTGTGCTCACTACTTCCGTAGCGGAAGTACCAATATTGACCAATTGGAGAAGGCGTTAGGATTGACGCGTTTCTGTAGTCAGTGGGCGCGTCGTGTAGTCCTCGTTCATCTGCGCCAACATGGCTGATGAAACGGTCAAAGCGCAGAGCGCTCAGCCTGGTGGAGACACGATATTTGGAAAAATCATACGCAAGGAGATCCCCGTCCAACTAATCTATGAAGATGACAAGGTACGGATTAAATCATCTCACTCACGATAGTATTTGGATGTAACGAATGTCACGTGGCTGGTCCGTGCAGGGGCCGCGTAGCTAACGTCAGCTAATGTTCGCTGCTCTGCACCAGCGTTGTACCAAGTGTTTAACAACAAATCAACTTAAATACGCAGTTAAAAAAAGTTGTTTTTAAACAAAGCACTGTTGTGTTGTGGTGCATGTCAGAGTTTGATGATCATGTGTCGTGTTGTGCGTCATGATGTGTGACAGTTGTGTCTATACCAACATTTTTAATGTCCACCTGTCCAACTCTTGTCCAGCTCCTCCTGAAGAACTTTAATGTTTCTTATTTACACTATACAATTAAACCAATGACAATTCAGTGGACTATTTGATACATTAAGTTCAATTTAATGAATTCTGATTATTTTCTGCAAAAATCTTACTGTCTGTTTGTATTTGTATTTCAGTGCGTTGCCTTTCCAGATATTGCTCCTCAGGCTCCCACTCACATCCTCGTGGTCCCAAAGAAGCCAATTGTCCAACTGTCAAAAGCAGAAGATAGTGATGCTGAAGTAAGTGTGACTGTCATCACTTCTATAGTGGATTGTAAATATCACTCGTTGACACTTCGCTTCGGTGGCCACTAGATGGCGCCACTTACCGCTGATTTACTGCAGCTCTGACGTCTCACAAATGCATTGTTTTTTTTACCTCCGTTTCCTTCATAACTTCTCTCTTTCTTTCACAGTTGTTGGGTCACTTGATGATTGTTGCTAGAAAGTGTGCTCAAGAGGCAGGTCTGTCTAAAGGCTACAGGATCGTCATCAACGATGGGCCGGACGGAGGACAGTCTGTCTACCACATCCACGTGCACGTGCTGGGTGGACGCACGATGGGGTGGCCCCCCGGTTAACCACTGTCTCCTAACACAATCCATCCTGCCATCGGTGTTCACCTTTAGACCCAAACAGGTCATCATGGGAAACCAGTCCAAAAGAATATGGAAAAATCACACACGTTAATAAAATGCACTTCACAACAACAAGTGTCCCTTGTCTTAAACTATAATTAATCAAACTGCACTCTTACACAATTCAAAGTTAATTACATTGGCAGGACTCACTATCCTATTGAATAAAGTATATATACCATGGAAAAATCAGGTCTATGTTAAAAGAGCGACTCCACACAAGAATATATTTCTACTGTTATTGTAGTTGCAGGGATTTGTGTCAATAGTGTTTTTCTTAATGAACCCACTGCTACAAATGCTTTTCTCTACCCCAAAATAAGCTCTTATGTGTCTGTTTAGATGTTGAGTGCCGTCAAATGAAAACAGTGAAACGAGTCAATGGTTCCGTTTTAATAACAGTAAGAAACAATGCAGATAGTTGAACAAATATAAAATACATGAAACATTCACAAAATATTAAAAACAAAAAAATAAATAAAATGTTTTTTTTCTTTACAAAATGACGAGAGAAAAAAAAATAACACTTATCGGATGACACATAGAATTGAACAAATAACATGTACCTAGCATTCACAGTCCCCTAATGATTTTTTTTCATTTTCTTTCTGATAAAATGGGGGAAAAAAAGAAATACAATAAACACCGTTAGAGGCTTCGTTTGTACAGACAGAATAGATCCAGAAAGGCAAGGCAGTCACTGCTGATATCGGGCATAGAGATATCATTCTTTGTCAAACCATTTGACATTGGATGCAGCCTTTCATCGTTTCTTCACTAGTTTTATATAAAAACAAAAAAAACAATTGAATGTGCAAAATAAAATACATATTTTTTTTTACAGCTACATCTTTTTCCTGCTTTAAATCAATGCCCTTCTACAGTCAAAATGGGCATTCGGAGGCATTGAAAGACATACAGTACAGTATAGAGAGAAGTAAATCAACTTGTATCCTGGTACCTAAAAAAATCACTATTGTGAGACTATCTAAGTACTAATACGCTGCCTTTAAGTCGTCTTAATCTAGAGCACAGACTACAAGCTGAAAAGATTTAGAAAATGGTTAGTCCATAAAAAAAAATCTGGAAAAGCAGCAAAGTTGATGAGAAAGAGGTTAACTATACCAACTGTTATTCTACAGCAGCAGGAAGCTTCTGCATATAAAGTGATATGAAACTGCATAAAAAGCCAAAAACAGACTGGGAGATGATTTTCCAACATGTGACCACTTTAACTTCCTGGTGTTCTCTAAAGTGCCCAATGTATATTTGACAAGACATTGATTCAAACTGAGCAGCAGCTTTTCCAATGTACAGCTGTTTAGTGCGAGGTGGTTCGAAGCATTAGAACGTAAACGTATCCAGTATCTAAAAATAAAAGAACAGTATCTACATAGAAAATCTTTTTTTGTTTAAACAGGCCATCAGTGCTCGTTTAAGAAGAAGTACAAAAAAACAGCCAATTGGAAATCATAGCACACTTTGTGTGGATTTACTGTGGCAGAGGGCTAAGAGCAGAGTCTAAGATGTCCTGTCAAATGCGTCAAAGATATTTATGGCAGCAATAACTTTGATGTGTTTTGATATATTCAATTAGCTTTCTGAATCTTTGATTTTTGGACAAAAAGGTGGTTGAACATTCAGAGAAAAAGGGCAACTGCAGTCTGAACTGTAACATCAGCGTTTGCATAACAGATGGATTTGAAAATGGCTCTAAAGTTTGAAACTGACAGTATTAAGAAACTTTGGTAAGTGATTATTCGGAAAATGACCATTGGTTGCTGTCTGTGAGACGACCTCTCAGTATTATTTCGTTTCAACACAGACACATGGGTATGTAGAAAGCTCTCAGCTCTGTCATGTACATGTTACCGTAGCGACAACGTGTGTGTAAAGTTTTTTAGGGAGGTTACTGAGGGTAAATGGTAAATGAAAACAGGTGACTGGAAAGATAAGTGGCACCAGAGAGGAGAGGCACTACAAATCCTGCTTGGTTATGGCTCAATGGACGGACAGTGAGACTTTAAATATATAAATCTTCTGTAATTTGAACTGTGTCAGGTATAAATCATTCCTGTTACTGGTTAGTTAAGGCTGCTGAAATATTTTCTGTGCTGAATAAATGAAGGCGAATAAATGATGGCAGTGTTGCATTTCATCATAGTGTAAATGGAACATTTTTGCAGGGTTTTATTTTAACAAATGCATGAAGCTACTGTCTTAAAGTCTTGAGTAGTACGAGTTGTTTTGTATATTATCTGACGGCGTTTCACTGTTACTATCGAGGAAGTGTTTTAAGGCATGCCCCTACTGTAGGTAGGGTCCCGACACATGGAGAAGGCGAGAGGAGGAGGCTGGAGGAAGAGCCGGGGGGGGAGGGGGGGGGGGGGGGGGGGGGGGGGGGGGGGGGGGGGGGGGGGGGGGGGGGGGGGGGATCGTCCCACTGAGTGAGCACACAGGAGGCGATTAGTCTTTGGGGAGGTCAGGTTGGACTGTTCAACTGTGAAAGTTGAAAATCTAGACATCGGTCCTGGGTCATTTCATTTCATGTGGTGGAATACTTTCTGTTCACACTTTAGTTCAATTATATCAATAAACCTAGAGTGATATACTCAGCGTACTGACTGTTCTTTAATAATAATAATAAAAAAAGATGAAATATGTCTTTGCCTGCCCCCTTGTTGTTAACACCGTTTACCACACACCTGATCCTGACTCATGTTTACTCTGAGAATCTGCAGGTTCACTTCTGAGCCACGGCCTCCTCTCCGCTGGGCCGAATGCGGTTGAAGTGCAGTCCTCCCGTTAGACTCAGACCCACGCTGGGCTCTCTGCCGGCCGGTGGAGCCTGAGCTCGGGCCGAGGCCGTGGATCCTCCGGGCCCAGGAAGGATCTCCGGCAGAGATTCTTTGGCTGGGGCCGCGGCGCCGAGACTGGTGGCGGAGGGGGAGCTCTTTTTGGCGGTTTGGAGCTTGGTGGGGGTGGTGGGGCTGGGCAGGCCGAGGCTGGCCAGGGCATCCAGTGTTCCGTCTGGATCCACCATGACATTGATCACTGAGGAAGCGAGAGGAAGATGATCAATGTGTTGAAAGGCTTTGAGTGACAGCTGCCGTACATTTACTGTTAAAATAAACTGCTGATTAAACCTTAAACCTTGGTTTATAACAGACGCCCTAAGAAATGTAGTTTCATTGTTATATTGGTCGTAGAGAGATGGAATCCTACATGAACAAACCATTTTTGTTATAATTATTTTAATATTATTTTACATTTGTTTTAAACTGTTAGATGTCACTGACCACTGCATATTTGACATGTCACATTTTGTGTTGACATTCAGGTAAAAAGTTTGTTAAGTGTACGTATGCATTTCACCTTGGAGCTGCTTCTCAACCCTCTTCAGTTCCAGCAGAATTGAAGAAATCTCCTGCGTGAGGTGAAACGACGAGGAAAACACCATTAGCTTTAGACATCTCAGTGCTCTTCCTGTCAGACACTGTTCAGTCAGAATGATCTCTGTACCTTGTTGGAGGTTTTCAGGAGCGGTGGGTCGCTTTCTGTTCGCAGTTTATTCTCAATTTCCTCCCAGTTTCTGTCCTTATCCTTAAACAGAATCCTGCAGGAAATAAATACAGATTAGGACACATAGTATTCCACATTGGTAGTACTACACCACACTGGCATAGATGGTCAGGATATGCACTGATACCTACTCATAGAAATGTATCATATGACAAAAGAGTATTTACCTGATTTTTCCTGCAGTTTTGTCGACAGAGTTTCTGATCTTGGAGGACAGTTGAGAAACCGAATGGAGCAGCAGGCTGTCCAACACCGCCTGAGCCCACAGGGGAAAAAACAAATTAAATATGACAAAATGACAATGTGGAGATGGAGCCATTTTTGATGTCTGGCTCTCTCTCACCTCCTCTCGGTTCCAGGTCCGTCTCCTCAGCGCTCTGGGCTCCAGGCTGTCGGGAGCGTGGGGCCGGAGCTCCACTGGCTTACCGTTGATCTCTGGGGCTTTGCTGGTGGAAATCACAGGGGGGAGCTTCCTAAAGTTAAGGCTCTCATCGAACACCCGATCCACCAACTGGCACAGAAGGGGAGAGACCAAGAGGGAAAAAGTATTTTAAAAATGTCATCACATTTCTATCCAGTCTTATTCCAGCTTTCCATAAAAAGGGTTAGTAAAACATTAAAAGCCGAAACAATTTAATAATTTGCAAAAACAGTCATTTTAATCCTAAAATTAGAATGAAGTGTCATAAATGAAAACCACCACAAAAGCAGCAGAGGGGCAGTTTTATCCAAGCAACAAGCAAGCGGAGCAATGGCAAAGGCACACACACACAGCAAGGAAACGATAGAAGAAGAAAAACAGGCACCTTTCTCATGCTCTCCTGTATGTCCGGCTGCGTGGAGCGTGCAGGGCCTACCTCTTCCCGGGTGTCGATGGCGGATCCCGGGGTGGTGGCGGCCGTGCTGGCGGTGGTGCTGGGCGCGGTGCCGGAGGAGCTGACCGAGTCGATCTCGCCGGCCACGTCGTGGATCTCCCGGGCCAAGATGGCCAGGTCCTTGGCCAGGTCCTGGCTGATCCTGCGCACACAGGGGAATAACCTGTTAACCATCAGAATGGGTTCTTTAGGATCGAGATTGAATTGAACACATGCATCGTGCATACACCAACACAAATAGTCACATGCATATGTCAATAAAAGTGAAGTTGAACCATTATGTTATTTTCTTACTCAAAATGAAAAATGATTGATAACTCAAATTCCTCCATCACCAGATCAATAAATCAGGTCAGACCAATACCTTGCGATCTCCTCGCTGTGTGCGGTCCAATCCCGGATGTACTCCTCCTGCTCTTTCATGCGATGCTTGACGCCCGCTCCGCCCGGACCCGCGGCGGCGGCGGCGGCTCCACCTGGACTCGGCGTGGTGCTGAGCCTGGAGCTGCGGTGTGGGACGAGGTGATGAGGCCGGACGTGGGAGCGCCCACCGTGCTTCGGAGAGTTCCGGTTGGAGCCGAACTCCTCCTCTGAGGTGGAGCCGTACTCCGGAGGCAGACGTCTCCACCTGCTGCTACTGGACACTGCGTGTAGGGGAACGCCATAGTTTAGTTGATATTGAAGAATTTAATTCCAGTGCATTTGTTATTCGTGAAGTTAATAAATGTGCGTATGAACATGAAAAGCTTTGTTACCAGACAATCCTGCTTCTTTTCTGACAAAGAGGCAATGCATTCAAAACAGTGGTGAGTAAAAAGCAGTTGACTTTTTCTTTTAATTGTTGAGGTATTGTTAATGGACAGCTGCAGCGATGTTTAGGTGATATTTCAAACCACACTGCAACAACAACGAAAACACGGCAGCAGAGCATATCTGAGCTCACATCAATCTTCCCAAGCAGCCAAAACGCTTCCATCAACATAAAACCTACGTAGAGCCAGGACACATTAAGCGGCTTCAAAACCAGGATGAGACGGCGCCATGCTCTATCAGTCTCTCAAGAGTCAGACAGGACCAGGTAACAGGGTCTTGAAAAAACCCATGGAGCAGGGTTCCGAAACCATTTGCTCAACGGTTTTGCAGATAAAGCCCTATATATTATATATTATATTAATAATAATATAATATTTGATAATATTTGAAAATGTTTTATTAGAAAGAGCCTGAGTAGAGCATTTGGGTCTTCATCACATAACTTGGATGAAATTAAGAAAGGGGACAGAGTTAACACTGCAACTTTTGCTAGGGCTGGGTCGTTGTACTTTGACTTTACTTGAAATAGCTTTATATAGTTTAATAGCACTACGAACCAAACCTCAAATTTTACATCTGGGAAAAAACATTTTAAGCTCGATTAGAATGTAATTGAAGAACTCAATTAGTAGAATGTAGAAGAGCAAATTATGTACCGATTGCTTTTTCTAATGGTTGGAATAAAAAACTTGCTTTAGAAAAGCTTGCAAGCAGCCTCTAATGCTGTGACCCAGGTCTGACACACACACACGCACACACACAGACACACGCGCACGCACACACACACGCACACATTCCTAACAAAGCTCTACAGTTCTGGTACGGTACCCATCAGCTCATCTTCCTCCGCATCAGCGCCCTCAGGTTCAGGCTGAGAGCTCTCTGGGTGAGAACCAGTGCACAGGAACGTCACAACACAGATGTTTACACAAGGACACAGTAACCAAGTGTGAAATGGTGTCACAGTTTTGGGCCCATTGCAAACAAAGTCTGAAAAACAATCCCTGATTCAGAATTTCACTTTTTCGAATTCTCCTTTTATAAATAATACACAATAAAGTGTTCTCCCAATGAACCAGAAACGAGGGACGCGGTTGATGCGCTCACCTGTGGGCGAGCAGTATCCGGATGTGGAGGTCTTGGGCTTGGACTCGTTCAGTTTGGACACACTGTTGGCTCTCATCCTGGGAGTCAGCCTGCTCTCTGTGGGTGTGGACGAGCGTAGGCCCAGGCGCAGAGCCGTCTCCGCCGACAGGCGAGGCGAGGAGGCGGAGCTCCGGCCCATCGTACACTCTGAGTCACTGCGGGCCGAGATGGAGCCCACGCGGGTGCGACGCGGCTGAGCCAGCAGGTCCAGCCGGGACAGTCCCTTCCGACCGGACGGCGGTCTGGAGGTGGAGCTGGTGGTGGACACCTCGGATGCCACGGAGACCCTGTCGGCGTCAGCCAGGTCTGTGTCGGACGTGTCTCCCAGCCGGGCGCGGCGCAGCAGCGAGGCCCTGGTGGGTCGTGGCTGCGGCAGCGCGGCTGCCTGTTTGCTCAGAGAGGAGGCGGTGGCTGCCTGGAGGCCGCGGCTGGTTTTGGAGGATCCGCCGGTGGAGGTCTTGGTAGACCTGCTGTCGTGTTTGGTGTGGAGGGCATCGTCTAAGCTGCGTCCGTGCACCAGCGGTCCAGAGTAGGTCTCCTGGTCTGAGGACAGGATGTCAGAGATGGGGAAGGAGGACGTCTGATCGTCGTCGGTGAGATCCAGGGAAGGCTGGCGCGCTCTGGACGAGGTCGAGGACGGCTGAACGGAGCGGCGTGCGTCCGCTCGGCTCGTGGACTCCACGGTCCTGGTTTTGGTCTTCCTCTCCAGGCGCTCGCGGGCGCTGGCACTGGTGACGCTGGTCTTGGAGGCTGTGCTCATGTTGCTCTTCTCCCGGTGCATGCTGCTGAAGGAGCGGCGTTTCTGTGCGCCTGCTGCAGCCTTCCTGTCCGACTCTCCGGCCACCTGACTGGCTGTGCTGGCCGTGTCCACGTCGGACTCCGGAGAAATGGAGTCCGTCCGGAGGGGGAAGCCAGAGCCCGACCTCTGATTGGTGGAGCCGGTTTTGCCACTCTTCTGGTCCAGTTTGTTTTCATCCCTCAGTTTGGCCTCCAGGAACGCCATCACGGCCTCGGTGTCTTTCAGGAGCGTGGCAGTGTCCATGCTGCTCACGGAGTCACTGCGCTCGCGCCCATTGGCTCCTCTGTTGATGCGCGGGATGAGCTCTGATGGTACGTTTGCGCTGGGCTTCTCAATGGTGAAGCTGCCCTGGCGCACAAGCGGCTTCCCAGATGTATCTCCTCCTTCTCCCGCTCCTCCTCCTTTCCTCTCCTCTGACCTCTTTCTCCGCTCCGAGCTTCCAGAGGTCCGGTGAGAAGCCTTGGATGGAGAGGAGGTGGAGATTTGTTTACGTTTATTGGTCAACTCACTGTTCTCCATGAGAATTGGGGACTCCCCGTCTCCCTTGTTTTCTTTTTCCTGGGGCTCAGTGTCCTGTTTCTCCCCAATCTCAGACCTCGGAGGCTTGGTGCTGGATTTAGCCCGGGGGTCGTCCACAGGGAGCTGGGGGAGGGTCCGGCGCTTACGGTCCGTCAGACTGGAGGAGGATTCCCCTCTGCTGAGCGACGCACCAGACTCAAAGGCGTCAACTCCTGGAAAAATGAATATAAACTCAATTAACTGACATTTAAGATGCTGTCTTTCATTTGTTTCAAATGCTGCTTTAAACTGTACGTGCTTTTTAAATTTGACAACTTTCAATGAAGCTAGACATTGCATTTAGGTCCTACACATTCTCCAGTGAGTCCAGTGAGCTTTTACCTCGCTCTTTGTGCAGGAAGGAGGCCGCCTCTGCTCCCGAACCCTCTGGGTCCGTCCTGGTGTGATTGGCAGCTTGGCTGGCCCACTGGGAGACCCAGCTCGAGTCACCAGCATGAGCCTGTGGGGACAAGGCAGGGAGGTGAGGGGTGAGAAGGCCAGAGATGGTCACAGGAGTGCGAAATCCAGAAAAAAGAGCAGTGAAGTAAATCAGGAGGGGCATATAGAGGGAAATATGCAGGGCAGATCACGAGTGAGCTTAATATTGAGGAGTCCATCTGAAATGAGGCAGATGCGACATGGAAATCAAAATATATCTGATTCCGGATCTAATACATATATTCTGCTCATCAGAAGACATGAACATACTGTACCTTTTGAATCAACGACACAACTAACAATCGTAATTGAGATCAAATCTACTTAAATGGCATAAAGGACTGACAAGAAATTCTGTCAAAGCTCCCCCCTCCCCTCCCTCGGATGAAGTCGCCCGGAGGGCTGAGTGTGTCTGAGTATGATCTAGGTCAGTCTCTGGGAGGACCGGCTCACTGCCTGTAACAGGCTGGGGGAGTAGAAGGGCGAGTCACGGGAGAGACTGTGACTCGCATTATGAGACTCCGTGAATCTTTGTCTGGCGCACACAGGCTGTTATAATACACTGAACAGAGAGCCTTGGTGAAACCATTGGAGTCGGAGGGTTGGGATGCTGGTATAAAGGTGATGCTAGTAGAGAAAGGTGACGGGCTAGAACTTAAATAGCACATTTAACAAAAAAATACGCTATTGAAGTACAGTTTTCTACCTCTTTGGCAATCTCTTCTTTCTCCTTTCCTTTTCGTTCTGCTTTCCGTGCGGACAGAGCGGAGGAGTCTTGGTTTTGCTCAACACCAAACACCTACAATAAAAAAAGCACAACAAAACAAAAGCTGACAAATATATATATATTTTTTTCAAAAACACACATTTTAAAGTATTATAGGTGCATGTGCTGCTATGATGTTCAATACGTATTTATCCTGTATGCAACCTAAACAGGTATGCCAGTACCGTAGCACACTGTAATGGAAATGAAGAACCCCTTGTGATAGATTAATATTATATAATACATCATTCTGTTCATGTTATTCTACAGCCCTCTCAATGAACAGAAGTGAACGGCCAGGAGACGATGCCATTGAATCAAAACGACACTCTGCACTCGGTATTGAGTACCATGGCAACACACGCACGCACACACACAAAAAAAGAAGAGAGCGCACAAGAGTGGACAGACAGTGAGCAATGTGCCAATTAGTGTCAGTTAATTACAGGGATTAGCATAACACTTCTTCCAGTTTTGAATGGAATGCACTTACACTGACACTGACTAGAAATACATCCCACTAATTCACTAACACCTGTGTATAACCTTTAAGATATTGTGTATAGACCTTTAACGATATGTTGTACATTTGCTTCCTTGATAACCTTTTTAATATTTGTCAATTTTGGTTTTGCACTCTATGCATTTGTTTGACCTATTTTAAGTAAGTGTTAATCTCTGTAACAAAAACAAAAAAATGGCGTCTATGCTTTCTCCTCTTTCAGATGTTTCCTGCGACCTTGAGACGTTTCTGTGCAACAGGAGAGGGGGTGCAGTGGTGGTGTAGATGATGGGTTTTCATCCTTTAATAAAACAGGACAGTGCTTGACGGAGCACGTCTCTCCGGGCTATTACAGAAGCATTAGGTTTCCAGTGAGGCAGAGAGGATGGAGTGGTTGTCAGGCAAAGCAACAGAGAGAACATAGCATTGTGTTACTACTGAAAGTGAACTGAAATAATCTGTATATTGATAACCAACATAAAACAGTGCCGAAGTAAAAGCATAATGTACGATTGCTGTATATTTTGAGATAGGATCCTGTTTGGTGCATCCCTGCACATCCCTACCTTGTCTATCATGCGCCTGGCCTCCTCCTCCTCCGCGTTCCTGTTCTCCAGTTCGATCGTGTATGTGCCCTTATCACTGTGGTCGTCCTCCGCCTCTCCTCCGGCCGTCTCCGCTCCTCGTCCCAGGACCGAGGCGTCCTCGCTGGTGGGGCTGCCCGTCGCCAGCCCGGTGCTGATCGAGCTCCGGCCGATGCTCTGGTCCTCGGACCGCTGCTTCAGCAGCACACGGGCAGCCGTGGGGGCACCTGCAGTCACTGTAGCCGATATTGGAGCTGGGGCTTTACCTAAGTGGAGCAAATACAAATCAGACATCTAGGAAGAGAAATCCTTTATTAAGGGATATTTTATTAAATATCAAGTTTGTCAATTAATAGTATTACTGGTTTCCCATTTTGAATGCAAAATGAATGAAACATGATGTTGAGCTTTTTTTATTTACTTAACTTTCAAATTACTTTCAAAAGTAATATTAGTTTTACATTTTCCAATTTCACAGTTTTAAAACTTCAGAAAACCTGCAAAAGCTGTGCATTAAAAAGAATATCATTAAATATAGACAGACAGTCGTATTACCTGAATCTGAGGCCGTGGTAGAAGAGGTGGAAATGCTGAACACCTTGGGGTGAGATGGAGGCTGCGGAAACAGTCCCTCCCCCCCAGCTCCCGCCCCCAGCAGCGGTGCCGTCTGAGAGAATGAGTAGGAGCGGCGCTTGCGAGGGTTTTCTTCGTCGTACAACTCGATCATGAAGCCAGAGCGAGGGACGGTTGTTTGGTTTCTGCTCACAGTTATGCTCCCACCACACGACCCTCCGCTTCCGGCTCCCCCTGCCGCGTGGCTGTGTGCCGCCTTCAGACGCTCCTCCAGGGCATGGCGGCGGTTGGCAAAGCGCAGGCCCGGTCCGTTTTCAGAGTCGCTCTGGGTGCCATCCTCATGCTTGCTGCCTATTAGGGAACAAAAAGAAGATTCATATTGTTATCTTTCATCGTTCAAAGGGCTCATCTGCTACCATACGTTCAATCAGTCAACACCCAACACCAGGAAGAGTAGGAGAAGCATAGCAACAGACACAAAGGCTGTTGTGCATCCATAAACAAAGTTGCACTACACAACAATGCAATATTGTGTTGCAAAATGTTCCAATAAATTAGACAATTAAGACAACACTGAAAATGGCATTTTACACACTTTCCTTAAAGCGCATCACAACAAGAAACACATGTTATGAACCAATGCAGCCAGAATGCTCAATAAATTAAGTTAACTTGAAAGTCGTCAATCGACCGCCCAATCCTCGATCCAGCTATTTCTACATTTCCATCAGCCCAGGTCACCTCAGCATGTCCTCTTGGTGTTGTGCGATGGCAGACAGTGTGCAACACTAATCCAGACATGCCACCCACACAGTTACTAGCCCTGCCTACTCCACTGACAGCAAGGAAACACGGAGGGGGGAGGGGAGGAGGACAACAGTGTGGTGTGTCTGTGTGTGTGTGTGTGGTGGTGGGGAGCTTTATGGATAGGAGGGGAGCTGAAAGGGGTAAAGGGGGAAGAAAAGGGGAGGGTGGACAGATAAGGAGGCTGGGGTATGCAAGGAAAGAGGAGGGTAGATTGGAAAGAAGAAAAACTGGATTGAAAGAGAGAAAAGAGGAAGCCAAACAGGGAAAGAGGGGATTCTTCTCTTGCAGGAGTCTCAGGATACAGCCTCTAATACACAAAGACTGCTGTCTGTTAGAAATGAAGACATATTGCTCCCGTGTCTGTGTGGAGCATGGCGGCTTGCATGAAAGGATAGAAATTTGACCTTTAGAGACCTTTTTTTTTTAAGTCAAGTTGGTTACAATAATGACCAAAGCCCATTTGCAATTAAATGGATGTGGTTATTGTTTGATATTATTTATTACCGCCACCTGGCATGACGAAAGACTTGTGCAAGGTTCTTTGCTGAGGAGCAATGTCCAGTCTGTGGAAAGCAAACATGATGTCAAAGTGATGTCAGGGAAGGGTTGCCTGAGCCTGGGCTTATAAGAAGTGGTCCATTCCAAATGGGGCGTGGAAGAGTCCAACTGTGGACAACATGCATTGCGGGAATCGTTGGGGCCAATATTCTTGGAGCTTGACCCCTACAAGTCCTCTAGTTTTGTCCTGGTACAATGTTAAATCAGCAGTGTCCTTTAGTCTTTCTGCACTGGGGGATCACAATGGCTCTGTGGCCCGGGGCATATTTCTAAGTCCGCAGCTCATTTGTCACATTCCAGCGTCCACATCCTCCTCTATCTGTCCTGCCTTTTATGACCGTTTGATACGTTTCATTTAGCGCATACAAGGGATGTGAAGGGAAAGCAGCAGTGCAGATGGAGAGATAGAGACAGAGAGATAGACCAGTGCGTTCGGGGTCCCTGATGGGTTTTCAGGGGTGCCGAACGCGCTGGTCTTGGTCCCGTGTCGATCGGACTTAGGGAAGTGGTTGAAAGTTCAATACGCACAAAAATATCACGCACTTTCACAAACTTGGAGAAAGAGAGAGAGAAGAGAGAGAGGCAGGTCTTTTATGCTCTGCGTCCCAGACAAAGAAGCTGTTGGCGAGACCGGAGGAGAACAGAGGTGTCTGTGAGAGTCCAGTGCTGTGCCCCGCTCGCCCCACCATGAGTCACAGTGGAGCTGCCCTCTGCCTCCGCACGCGCGTACACACGCACGCACGCACACACACACACGAAGTGTGCGAAACAAGGATGCACTTGACATGCATGTGCTGCATAAAGAGCTGCACGAGCCCACGGACACGCAACACGCAACGGACAAAACAATGATTAGGCTTTCGCTGCTTCTGTGAATGTATACTGTCAGCCTCTAAAATATTCGGAAACATAACAAATGCTCTCTTGATCATCAACTAAAAGAGAATTCAACATCTCTTCAGCTGGCACATTTATAGACTGACAGTGATGAGAACCACATATCTTCGAGGAAAATACACAGATTTTTAGATTTTACAACAATGCACAAATGACATTTCCAATTCTAATAATATACGGTAGAAAGGAGTATATTCTACAGTGCACCTTCCGGCAAGAAGAGAAAGACTCACCTTAACGCTTACAAACCAAAAAGCTTTGACTCAGCTGCCTCCTCTTCAGTTTTCCTCCCACTCTGCCTTGCACCTCTACGACACACCCTGTGCACATCGCACACACTGGTTCTCACACATGCTGCACCGCTTTTCTGCAGATCAGTGTGCCGAGCGTGTTGCAAACACACACACACACACGGGCAGCAAACAGTCAGCCCTGAAACGCATCTCTATCCGCGCTCCTGCAGATGTCTCACACACACACACACACACAAACACATCCCCGGCACATGTTCTCTGCTAGTTCTAAATGAATGTCTGGTTTTCCTCTCCCCCTGCCATCATCTGCATGACTGTTTCTATAACAACACTCCACCAGAAACTGCTCTCCTCTCCTCCTCAACTTCCCTTTCCACTTATACTGCAATCCAGACAACATGCCATTCTCTCTCTCTCTCCTTCTTTTGTCCAATCACCTTCGCTGTTATTGCTGCCCTCAGCTTCTCCTGCTTTCCTCGCTCTGTCACCCATCTCCAGCCGCTCCACTGTTTTCTGCATCAGCTCTCCAGTGGCTGAAATCCACCTTTCCTTTATTCATCCCTCTTTCTCCTCTCCACCTCTTTTCCACCTTGAGTCACCCTCTTTTTTCCCCCCCTCTCCCGTGGTTATTATTCTTTGTTTGCATTAACCCGTGTAACAACCACAGTCCATTCCCTGCTCCATCCTGATAGCCCTCAGGAACTGAATACCTGGGGCCATCTCAAGGACTGCAGCATCTTGCAGCCCCACAGTCAGTCAGCAGCATACTCATTCATTACATGACCCATTCTGTCAGCCACATGTCATGCATGTAGTCCTGACTCCATCTACTGAATTAGCTTCCCTGCCTTCCGCTGACACTTCACAGACTTCCATTTTCATCAACTCCTTCCTGCTGGTCCCTCCCCCAGACATGTCAGGAACATCATAAATTGGCCTCCATTAAATTAACTCCTGACCAGCATGAATTCTACCACAGCTTCACCAAGCATCGAAATGTGACGTCGCTTTACTGGCAGCACAAAGCCAAGTACAGCTGGGCTTCTCTCCCGCAAACCCGAGTCAGCATCAACCTACAGTTAACTCTTAGTGCAAGCAAAGGGAACAAAGAAACATGAGAGAAGTAAGCAAATCGGCATTTTCAAACCTTACCCCGAGGATGCTTGGCAACAAGCCCGCAGTCATTTAAACAGAGATCATTGAAATGTCCAAAGTGACAATACACAACAAGCCAATATTCCTGATATTCTAGTTGAGGGGTGGATGAGGTTGCAATGATTCTGTTTGTTCACTGCCCACCCACACTGTATATACTTCAGGAGGAGACAAATGGAAAATTGACACAGTGTGGAAAACCTCGCAATATTAATATTAAGTGAGATGATTACTCTGGTGCAACGGATATATCTGGAAGAAACGTTCTTTGAATTTTTTGCAGACAGGAAAAAATGTGCACCTTTCAGTCGCTTCAGATGGACCGGCACGTCGCTCTTGATGCTCTTGCTGTCGTCCTCCGTGGACTCAGTGCGCACCAGCGTGGGGTCGTTCTGCGCCAGCCAATCTGCCACCTTGCTCTCCGACGCCATCATGGCCGCTTGAAGTGTGCTTAGGTCCCTCCCACCAGAGCCTCCACTTCCTGCCCCACTCTTTTTGGAGCGAGATCTGTGTTGTTGTTGTTGTTGTTGTTGTTGTTGTTCGGATGTGAACTTTGACACGTGGTCTTTAATGGTGACTTTCCCGGGAGAAGTGCTGTCAAACTCTATGGTGAAGGAGGCGTGACCTTGAGCTGTAGAACAGACAATGCAGTTGTGTTACTGTGTCAGTCAACACTGCTGAATACAACGCTGAGATGACACTCGCAAACAAAAACTGTTTTAGTACTACAACAAACAGTGACCTGTGGTCATTGTGTTTTGTGTAGTAAATGAATGTCTCATCCTGCCATGAAGGAGTCATAATTCTCAAAAAGGCCGACTGCATCAGATTTACTGTAAATGTGTTCTTTTGTCACAAATTAAAATAAAATAAAGAATAAAATTGACATACTTCCTCTGCTATGATTATAAACAAAGGTCTTAACCAGCAGCAGACAATCATACATAGTATGTCCCCGATAACAACTAACAAGATTATGTACAATCATTTACATGATTTAGAATAAATTATATATATATATTTCACCTGAAGCGGATTGAATATTACTGCCCTCCGTGTCCTTTGTGGGAATCTCATGGATGCCATTGCTGGCCATGTGACTCTCCTTGGTGGGAATCTCAAAGAAACTGGAATCGTGGCTGGCGGATGCATGGAGGCCGTCTTCTTTCGCCTTCTCCCCTCGACGAGCCTCTTTGCTGTCTGAGGACGGAAAAACACATACAACTATTTTTAGAAATATAGTTGTATATAGTCGACATGGAGGCAATTAAACTATGTCACAGCTTCTATTCTGGTCTTAAACAAGAGAAAAAAAAAGAATCAATATGAAAAGCCGGAAATGAAAGTTAAAGCAACACACCACATGAATTCATTTATTTCTGCTCTGCTCTTTGTTACGTGTGTCTCACCATTTATCATAATTAATGTCTCCTTCTTGGGGAGGATGCCACTCCAAAACTATATATCCTATAAAATAAGATATTTGCACATATATGTTGTGTCACTGTCTTTTTAACCGATGTAGTATATAGTATAGGGCAACATGCCCTGGTGCACTTACAATATGGAACACTTATTTTCTCATCTGTTCATATTAACAACCAGAGCCTCTGTTGTATCTGAATATGATAAATGATGCTTTCAGAAATTAGAGGGGCCATCTGCTTCATCTTGGGGACCAACTGTAGGAACATATGGTGATTCGCAAAGAGACACAAGAAACAGAGTCTGACTGGATATACAATAGAAGAATATAAGTAAAATATGAATATACATAAAGCTAAGAATTCATGAGACAAAGTAGAATCTTCAGGAAAACGGAATATCTAAATTGACCGTATTTTCCACTTCAACTACTATCAAATAGATTACAGCACACACAAAAATCCTTTTAGATTCGTCTTTGAACCAAGATCAGCGGTTGCCAGTTAAGCTGCTCTGCAAGTTTTACAGGATTTACAACATGGATTTAAAGGGAGTGCAAATATGAAGTAAGTATTAAATACAACAAATATCCATTTAGATGCAATGACTTAACTGAGAAAGTAATACTATGCAAACAATTCTGACAAAAAAAGCTGTTGTGTTACTGCATTGTAAACATTTCTGTGCATTTCTCCTCCCCAGCAACTCAGAGAGCTTTATAAGCTAAAAAAAGGAATGCAGTAACTACTGTGTGTCACCGTATTTGCTCCTTCCCTGAAATTATGATGAACTGACTAAACTTCCTGTATCTCACATATGGAATACATGCAAGTATGTGTGAATAATATCAGAACATCCCCTGATTTCAACATAGGTCACATGGTTTGTCTCAGAAGCACCTTTATGAATTCCTGTACCAAAAAGCTATGAACGAGTTCACTGGAATTTGTGGTAATTCAACAAACAGACTTCAAAAGACAGTGGCAAAACCTGAAACAAATCTTTTTATAACCTGTAGTAACTTAACCTATGAAGACAGGTAACATCGTTCTTAACATTGCCCCAGGTGATAAAGCAAGTGGATGTCAACTCATACAAGTTAATTCCAATTGAAAGCTCCTTACCACCTTACCTTAACACAGAATTAGAGAATGTTTAACTAATGATCGCTGCAGTGTAGAGTGAGAGAGTGGTTTGCTGGAAGGACAAGTGTGTGTTTGTGTGTGTGTGTGTTGAATGGAAGGTGGGGGCCAGTGCGATGGCGTAACCCAATCGGCTTGAGTGACAATACATAAGGGGGAGAGGGGGATGAGCTATGACAACACAGCCTATTCACTGGGGAGGAGAAAGGGACAAACACACATTTGACTTAACCAACACACACATACATGCGACAACAACCAAAAAAAAACCACTCGGAATCAGTTCATAGCCCAAACTTCCCTGTATTTCTTTTACTTGTGATATATCTAATTTGAACAGTTTTTCACTTAAATGTGGAGGGTGCACTCGCACTCTTTCAAAAAGAGGAACCGGTTTTAATGCCGCGGCGCATTTAACGTATAAAAATACACGGTGCCCCCGGAGCTTCCACTTTATAAAACAAACATCAACTTAAAAACAACCAGTCTGCACCGCAAGGTAAAGTGCCCTCGACTCACCCACTTCCATGACTGAAGTAGCCAATCCCATTCGATTATTTTTTTTTAAAGCTTTTAGGGTTTCCAATCACGCTGCAACGGTTGCACAGATTTTTCCGAAAAAAAAGAGAATATCTTGTAATGTTGTTATAACGGGGAAAAATGCGGTGCAGAAATCCAAATAAAAATCTGCATGGTTCCCGACTGACTGTGGCAGGGTGCTGATGGACAATGGCGGTGAAGACGCTGCCAATGTATCCAGCCAGATGTGGCAAGAGATTTGACAATGCTTCAGTCTGCTCCAGTGTTTGATTAACCTCCCCCCACTCCTCCTGACTACACTGGGCCCCACTAAACCAGCCTGGCACAGACTGATTTTGCATCACAGAGCCGTGTTACCATTGGTGTAGACTCTAATCCTGTTACTCTGACTATCCACTAGTGGTGGATGATGGCGCCCCCCCCCGCCTGTCCAATGGTCACCGTACGCACACATATTGTAGGCAAACAGACACTCTGGGTGCACTGTGACGACACACACACACCCACACATGTCATCAGGCTGGCACAAACAATACCCCAGTTAGTTTTTTTCTTTCCTCACAAACAAGAAAGTAAATGACGGGTGTGTGGGGCATACTATTTTCATGGATTTTTCACACCGTTCATGCAGGTGATGTGTGTGGTGATTAGAAGCTTAAAATCGGAAAAACCTATTACCTGAAATGGAGCCGTCATGCTTCTTGCTGGAGGATTTGATGTCCTGCTTGAAGGAGTTCTCGTCATCAGCATCCCCGTCCCCCCACCAGGACGGCTGGCCGTACAGAGGCGTCCCACGAGGCAGCGCTGTAACATCCCCTAAGACAGACGTGCACAATTTCAATACACAGTTACACACAAATTTACGAATTACATTGTAGCTTTGTCTGTGCCTTGTCGTGTTTGTTATGTACTTGACATATTTTGGTCCTGTTGATATAACCCGTTTCTTGTATCATGGAGCCACAAAATTGAACCCAGTTGCCCTTTGTGTATGTCTGTTTGTTGCACCACTGACCCATTTTCAGAACTTGGAAGAGACACACACAGACATGTGCTCTCCACCATGCTCTATCTCAGACACACACACACGTTTTAAATAAAAGAGGAATTTCCGTTGACTCTCTGTCCAGAGTAGAATGAAAGTTGTCATGGGAAGAGCATCCGGTGGCGAAAATTGGACAACACAATAGAAAAAGTGGCAGGAAGCCAGATTGATGTTGCCCCTTAGACCGATGTGCCAGAAGGGACTTCATCATGTGTCAACATTTCACTGATCTTTACACTTCCTTTCCCCTTACTTTCTTTAAGGACCCCTAATCCTGAGCTGCGTCAGTTTAATCACAGTCTTTTCACATAATTATGGATTCTCTTTGCCAAATTACACGCAGCAAGAAGAGGCACTGCATATAAAAGCTACTGAATGCATGTTCCCCCTGTGGGATAATATCTGGGTGAGGCATGAAATTGCTGTTGTAATACTTGAGGATTACACCCTCACGACCACAGAGGAGTTGTCCCTAAAAGCATGTGCAGCAGATGGGTTGACTTACAGCACTGCACGTGTGTATTTGCTTTTTTTTTGGTCCAAATGCGCGTTTCGTGCCTGTGAATGTTACTCTATTTTAAGACAAGTAGTTCTGGCATATGGGTGAGCATTATGCTGGCACTCTGACCCTGTTACTGTTTAATCTGTGCAATAACACAAGCCCCATGTGGCCTTGTTTCAACAGCGGGAGATAATCCAGGACCCCTGCTAGCACCCTGGCTCAGTGATGACAATTATTAGAGACCCCCCTAAGGACGACACCACATTCATGATATCACAGGGACTGTTGGTATGACGATGAGAGACTTTCCCCTCGTGACCATGTCCACCCCCTACTGGCCTGAGATAAAAACCCACTGCACTTTATTTCACAATATACTGTCTGAAAGCCCACAGTCTCCACTTACAGTGAACACAATTGGGGCAAATAAACTATGAGCTGTAGACAATGTGAATTCTGTGAACTTTTTGTCTGAAATACTAAAAAGTCACAACATTGGCATTTTGGATTACCCTTATACAGGTAATCTTTGGAATAAGTAGTCAATCGATATAAATTATAAGCAAATAATTTCAAACAATAGATTAAAAATAAGATGTTTGTATTTCTGTGCAGTCTCTCACCTCCTATCCTCTCCTCTGCTTTGTGACTGTCCACAGGTTTAGCGTGCGGCTCTTTGGAGGACGCGAGCCCGTCTGTTGCTCTGCTCTCCGCCGGCCTCGGGGTGCTACTACTGGGAGATCTCAGTGGTTTTGCTGGGATCTTCATGGGAGACTTGCTTGTGGTTGTGGTGGAAGGGGTTTCACCATTGGATGTTTTTTTGCCAAGCTGGAGCCCACTCGTGAACTTTTCATGCTGAAGGGGTTAAACGAGAACAAAAATGTATATAACACACGGTGAACACGGATACAAGACTGTTTGCGTGTGTGTGTGTACATGTGCGTGTGCGTGTGTGTGAGGGTGTGTTCTTGCCTTTAGAGCCTCTTCGGGCACAGTGAGCTCTCCTCTCACCACCGTGAACAGGTTGGTATGTGAGATAAATAGGGTTAGGGGAAAAACTGTCCACCAAAGCAGAATTATGCTCAATGTACATATACACATGGCTTATATACACAGACACACAAAAACGGAAACAATTATATTATGTTTGAATTGATTGACATGTTTTTGGAATAATGGAACCACTGGTGGATGTAGGGTAAAAAGTGATAAAAAAGACCAGCGGGGTAAAGGATATCATAACCGAACCTCAGCTTGTCCTCCAGCTTCAGAGTGATGTACATCTGCTCCTGGATGCGCACATCATTGACAAAGGTCTGTAGTGGCAAAGAAAAACGTTAAAAACAAAGATGGTTATTTAAATCAAGTGAACAATGACTCATTAATTACATAATATAATTTATGTTAAAATCATTATTTCCAAGAAGCTTCAATAAAACAAAACATGTAAGGGGAAGACACCATCACAAAAAGACAACACATTTCATTAAACTAAAAAATGAAAATCTTGTCATAACTGATGTTGCAATAAAGCACAGTCATTATATGGCTGCACTGCCCAAAACAAATCTCTTTATATGCACTGACTCAGCAGGAGAGAAACTTCTCCTGAATCCCACTAAAGAAGCTGGACAGTTCATGACATAGCAGGAAGTGGCTCTGACTCTGGCTTCCTTTCCCAGAGCTGGAGAGGATGTGAGGCCTTTCTGCATATGTGTCCAGTGTGGTGAACTGTGACTCAGAGGTAAATCACTACACATGACTAACTGTGTCAAAGAGAAACACATGCTGGTTAGACAAATACATTCCGTTTCATTGGTTTTCTCTAGGATATGGTAATTAACCCAATGAATTCTAAAATGACACCTTAATTATTGATTCATTATGTTTCAGTTGTAGTGTACAGTTATCATTTGCTTAATATATTTGAAGTTAGTGATCTACCATATATTTCCTTCAATACCTTTTAATCTATGCATCGTGTTGCTGTTCGTATGAAATCCCATTGCCCACACCATATTTATTAAAACTTAATCATATAGGTTGTAAAGATCCACTGTAATTCCGTTACACAACTTTATTTAATTTGTTTTACGATTTTAAGGATTAATTCGGTATATTGCGTTTGCATATTCCTCATACAATGACTTCCTGTCCATGGCCCTGCTGTGTGGAAAAAAGAAAATTGAGATTTAGAGGTTTATCTCTCCTATCATCAGTTGGGAGTTGCTGCGGGTGGAAAAGCGTTTTGAGTTTTAGGGTCAAAGTGACCCTTTACAATCACAGACTGTGCCCTTAAGCAGTGATTTGCATAATTAGGTTTAGATTCATATTGACCCCGGCCCTGATATA
Source organism: Colistium nudipinnis (assembly GCA_016785305.1). Classification (NCBI taxonomy): domain Eukaryota; kingdom Metazoa; phylum Chordata; class Actinopteri; order Pleuronectiformes; family Rhombosoleidae; genus Colistium; species Colistium nudipinnis. Next base: position 31,115 of record JAFBJU010001036.1, read on the forward strand.
CATCTTCATTGACATAAGATTGATTGAGTCAAAATAAGTTCACCTCTAGCTCCCCATAAATAACCTTCTCCATCCTCAATTTTTACCTTGAAATTTCTCTTTTTTCCTCCTCCTCTTGATTTCTCTCCATCTTTGTACTCTCTATCAATCTCCCTCTAAACCTCCATTTCCCCTCTTTCAGCCGGTTAAACTCTCCTATCTCTCCTCATTCATCACATGACCCCCTTCTCTCCTTCTATCCTGTCTTAGTTCTCTCTCTTATTTTTATCTCCGCCTTCACGTCTCTCTGTACTCACCCCATTCAGGCTGCCCAGATCCTTGACCTTGTGCTCATCAGTCCCGGTTTCATAGTTGATGACTGCATGCTGTTTATCCACACTGCGGGACTATATATATATATATATAAAAAAAAAGCATTAATCAAACATTGACCAAGTGGATACAGTCTTAGAAACATATTACATAACTGTGACCTGGTCATTAAGATCAGATGTTGAACCATTAGAGGGCTGTGTATGACTGGAGAACACTAAGATGTTAAAGGTTTGTGGAGATACGAACATCCCATGTCAAGCATGTGGCATTGATGATAAGTCTCATGGTTATCTGCTCAGTATCACCTCGAAGCATGTCAGCAGGTATTTCAATGTCTCAGACACCTTCACATTCATGCACAGCCGTACACATACACACACACACACACACACACACAAAGGAGAACAGCGGAGAAATGAAGGAGCGGAGGTCAAAGTATTGATTTTTCTGCAGTGTCCAGATCTGAGCCCATCAGCTCCTTTGAAAATAAATTGCTTCCAACACAAACCATGTACTGTGTGTTCTGGCAAGTATCACTCATGTGTTTATGTTACTGAATGTATGCATTGACACAGACTGGTGAAAATGTTTGCTTTAGTTCCCAAATGTCTGTTTGAATGACACCCTGCTTTTATGTTGGCATTGCCAGATCCTATTTTAATTCTTATTTTATTCAAACCAAACTTTGCACAGTCATAATATAATCATATCATTTTCAGCTTGCCTCTATGTTAAATAAATGAAGTGGTTAGATGCGATAGGTTTGTGAATATATACAATAATAGGTTATTGTAGGTATTAGGTGTTTCATTAAAGTTTTGTGTAACTGAACCACATTATCTGGCTCAGAATTGCACAATATTGGAATGAAAATAAAACTATGAAACCACAAAATATGTAGTTTGTGCAATGCGATTTTGCCAAGGATGAGTTTATTGTACAGGTGCTGATACCGAGAGCTGAATCTGAATATGCCTTCCCGGAAACCAATCGCTGCCCTTTATTTAAAACAAAGAAACAAGTAACGAGAAGCACACAGCTAAAGTGACACGATCACACTAAATTAAAGCCAATGGAAGCAACGCCACAGAGCCAACCTTTAAACAGATTAGCTCAGTGAGATTAGGCCAGATCAAACAAGATAGAAACCAACTGAGCTGCCTGTTGTACCACACACACCACAGGAGATTTGTTGTGGTACAGATAGACTGCTGGACAACCGACTTTACACAGAGGAACTTAGAATACAAATGTGGAGAAGCTCAATGTTAAAGGCAAGAGAGGGGACAAAAATAAAAAAAGATGAAATGTAGATGCGAGTCAGGTAACCAGCACCAACTGGATTACACTTGATGATTTTCCTGTGTCTCCACGCACTCACACAAACATGCAAACGCATGTGCAAACACACAGACTTCGGTGGAGCTATTAGACGTAGGCTTTATTACTAACAGATGGAGAAAAGTGCTGCAAAATCCACAAAGACATTTATATCTTAATTTATTGCTACTCAATAAAAAAAGATTAAGGCTGACATCATGGTGACCATGCTCTTGTATTGATTACTAAAAAGAAACATGCTTATTGCAGTCACAGTTTGTAAACAGCCCAAACATAGAACAGACCTACATTTGTGCTGCTGGTAAATTGTGTTGGATAACATCAAAACACTCACACTTAGCACGAGGGTCATAAGTCACACATGCATTTGATGTTGGTATTTTATCCATGAGTGAGCGTTAGATGGAGCATGAAATACAGCCAATTTGGTCATGTGATGAGGCCTTGGCACGTTAGCAAGGACAGGAAAATAAAAACAAAAGAGACACTTTCAAATCCAAAGACGGCTCTTCATATTGTGTGTATGTGCAACTCTGCAGAGGATTTAGGCCAGCTGGGAAACTAACAACAACAGTCATCAGGAGATGACAGATCTTCCTCCAGCACCCACAAAACTTTAAATGGCCAAACCCAAAATATCAAACAGCATTTGGTCACAGTTTGGTTAATATTATTGTGCAATCTCATGTTAAAAAAAGCTTCTGCTCAAGAAATGTTATTATCATTATATGTTTGTGGGATAAAAACTAAGCTAAAAGCAGACTGTCAAGATAAACTTCAATTTGCCATCTTCTCATAAATAAAGTGGTAGTTTCAATTGAGATCGTCATTTAATTTGTTCCCAAAAACAAATATTCTCACCACAAGATGACTTGAGACCACAACAAGGACATGAAGAGTCCTTCGTTTTCTCACAGGGAGAGATCGTGTCAAATACCTTTTAAGAAGCGTAAAGTATTTTTCAAGGTATGCATTTTTACAGAACATGTCCTTGTTACACAAAGTCATTTTTTTATGTATTTGAAATGTGAAATATGTTGGCCAACACACTTGGCCCTTTTAGCATCAGTATCGGTAATGTGTGTTTTTACCTTTCAGCAGAGCAAAAATACAAAAGTCAACATCTCCAGCCAAAATTAGGTTTTAAGGGGAATTTAAGAAGAACTTCTTACTACTTCTATATTCTAAAGTTTATGTTTGTTGTTTTTATGTTGTTGTTCAACACATCAAACCCATCACTAGATTTAATTCCTCGATATGCCTGATTTGGTACTATTAGGAGAAATGTGAGTGAGAGAAAATGCTATCCACAAGGCATGGAGCATGATTTATTTCCACTTTAATAATCATTGTTATACTATTAAGAAAAGTATCAAAATCCTTGAAAACACAAACCGAGAGAGAAATCTAATTTAATGCGATAACACAGAATACAGCCGGATACATTTCGTAGGATAGATAATGATACAAAAAAAGTCTTATTTTTGCTGTCACAGTTAAAATATGAATAAGATTCTTGAATGTTTCTTTTTTTTTAAATGTTAGATGGGCACTGTTACCAGAAATAAGTTGGTTAGTTAAGTCTGTCATAACAGAGCCACAGACAGACTCTCAAAACTACTTCAACTGACTCAGCCAGCTAAGATCTGACACAAGAGGTATCTGCCCCACTTTTTATTAATAGTGCAGCGACCGGAGGTACACATGAACATACCCGTGGTGTCTGAATGTACTATATGCACAGCTGCATAGACACACACGCACGCACACCCACCCACACACAAATGACATGCACGCAAACATGCAGACAAATGATCAAGATCCGTTACTGCAGAGTCAGCAGGCTGGTGGGCTCATTTTTAGTGTCCTCCGTTGGAATTGGCAAACGTATATCAGGTCAGCAGCCTATTTAGTTGACCAAGAGGTATCTAAATAAGAGTCAGGCTCTGTGCGTTATCAGTTATCATATTATCCTAAAACTTATTTGTGTTTAACGCGCCAAGATTCAGGATACAATAGGATCGTTCACAAATTAGATTGAGTGAAAATCCAACAAACATACCCCATATGTTCTGGTTTGTGGAGAATGATGAGGCAGCTCTCAGCGGAGAAAGTGGTGAGTCACGTGACAACCTACCTGTAGCATGAGCTCGCAGTCATCGCGGCCGACAAAGATCATTTCCCGGGGGAGTCGGTGCCGAGTCCCCCCGCTGCTCACCAGGAACCAGGAGGTCACACTCATCTCTGCTCCCTGCTGCGTCCTCTGCTACACCACTAAAGGAATCAAAGCAAATGTGTGGATTTCAGTTAAGCAGAGCGGTCATTGAGCTAAAAAAGCAAAATGTAGACTTTTGTATTTTGTCAAAAGGACAGCGGCAAGACAATTCAACTCAAGGAGGTTGTTTAGGGAATCAACTGTAGGGTGTTTTGTTGAGTGGTACTACACACCTCTGGTCCAGGTAGCTCACTGCCAATAGACCACAGACAGCGCAGCACAGCTAAGCCATCCTGAGGGAAAGAGGAGGAAGACGGATGTTTGAGTCTATTTGTTACACTCCACACTTGCGGTTTGCTTTCATCATGACACAATTAACAGCAATTTACAAAGGAACACAAAGATGAAAAGAATTTAGGATTTAAGTCAGAATTCTGAGATTACTGGGCGGTAACGCACCTATGGAGGAGGAGAAAGAACAAGGAGAAATGAAAAGACCGGCTCTTGCCCCTCTCTGTTTTGCTGGTAGGGGGAATGAGATTGAGTGGGCGGTGGTGCAATGTGATGCCTCATTGTCTACGTCTGGATATCAATGCTGAGCCGGCCCAGTAAGGCACATCCTTTTTTTTCTCCCCCCTCTCCCTCTGCCTGCCCTGATCGTTGCCAGATGTTGGAGGAGGAAGTGATGTAGGAATGTTGGCCGGCCTCACCAGCAGGACGTTTATACACTCCCCCTCCTCCTCCCCCCTGCTCTCCCTCAGATGAGCTGGAAAGGAGGTCAAAGCCAGCTACTCTGATTTTCTCAGTGCCCAGCCCTACAATAAAAACACTCAGCAGATCTAACGCGCGCGCACACACACACACACACACACAGGCATGTGGTCTGTATGGCTGTTTTCTAAGTGAATGGCCACTTGGCATGTTAGTGGTTTGGTTTAATGGCTGATTAGATGACTGCAGGGATTGATGCCGTCTGGCTGAGCGACTGGCAGCAAGATTTAAAAGCCACAAGTACTTTTTTCATAATTGAATTTTTCCTGTGTCACAAGATAAACCTCCCGGGGCAAGAGGAGAATCGGTTGCCTGTGTTATGAAATTGATTCGAATGCGAAATTGAAGATTTAGCTACACCTTCATGTTGATGTTGTACCAAGGTTTAGGCGGTCCAAACATAGGATGGAGGCTTTTCATGGTCATTTCGAGAGGCACTAAAATGACAGGAGCTGTGGCGTGTGCTGAAAGTGCCAAGAAAAACCCATCAGAGAGAGAATTACAGATTATTGAGCTTAGCTCTTGCTCACTTGACCTCTTAAGTACTTGGTATACTAACTGAATAATCCCCCGGGAAAATTTTAATCAACTGCACACCTCTGACGGTTCCTTCCACCACGCTGTTGAATTTGTGTAATGAACAAACTACTGTACATAATGTGAAAACATAATGTGGGAAACATTTAACATGCACGTTTCAGAGAGTTGTAAAGTACTGTGATAGGTAATCTAAAGATATACTGTAAGTACATGCAGTCACAAATATGTTTTTTTGCATATTTTTTCTAGATATACAGTTTATCTTCAAGAGCTGGCATGACCAGGCTAGTTTCTTTTCTTAATCTCATGTGAATCAATAGATGAAACAAACATTTAAAACGAAATAAAATATGAAATATTAAAATTAAATATTAAACTACACATAACCGTAGGAATAACATAAAACTCAGAGTGACCTTAATCAAATTGAACTTTCTAAGCTCCACCAAAACACTTGTCGGCATCATTTCACTATAAAAAGACATTCTCATTGTAATTGAGTAATTACATTACTCAATTCAGGAAAACAGACCCATCACATGCATTTGATTTACTTAAATTAACATCACCATTGGCCTGATTGCATCACTGGATCTCATGATTATATGACATTCTTGTCAATGCTTTGTCGCCCACAACCGCACTGTACGTCATGTTATGGATATAGACCAGATATTGCCTTACTGGAACAACACACTACGCATACATTATCGGAGAAAGCGGAACAACAGCTCTACAATTATGCGGGGTTGCCCCTCCCCACTGCATTAGGGAGCTCGCCGTCTCAATAACCACCGCACACTCACTGCAGACTGCAAGGTTAATGAGAGCGTGGTTGGGGAGCCTGAATACGATGCATACCAGCCTGTGTGGTGCCATAAAAAAAAACTCACTATCACACATGAAAGAAATGGCACCGCTGGAGGAATGCACTGATTGGTCTGACAGGGATCATGGATTTTCTGCTTGCTGATGTTTGTTGTGTAGGATATATTTCTAGTGTTGGTCGAAAATAAATATGAAATCATCACCTTGGGTTTTGAAAATATTCAGTCAAAATTGAATGACTTATTTAAAACATAACTTTTATTATTAATCATTTATAATTACTATTTTCTTAATAATCAGTTAGTCGTATGGTGCATCAAGTGTCAGATTCAAAACGATGTTTGAATTTTCCCGGGTCTGATATGACGTCTTCAGATGGATTTCTTTCTCCAACCACCGTCCAAAACTGTTTCCGAAAAACATCTTTTGGTTTCCTACAAGCACTTATTTGAGCTCACTATGATTCAGCCAATCAACAAAGACCAAACTACAGCAATAAACACATGCTTCTAAAAAGTGGTAACAGCCAGTTTCAGAGTTTAGACGGGCCGAGTTCAGTCCGGGTTCTCGCTCATCTTCCTTCTTCTGCATTCAGCAGCATTCTTGCTTGGACTAACAAGGAGGAATAGTGACCTCATGGTTCTGGCAGGAATTCCCCAACCCCCAGACATACACTTACACTATCTTCCACACACACACACACACACACTTGTGAGTGAAAGGCCAGGATTATTCGAAGATGACTGTGAATTCCTTGTCCTGGAGGAGTTTGAAAGGACAGGAAGCTTGCACGGCACTTCCCTGCAGAGGACACTTTGAATCCGAGCGTATGGCTTGCTTTAATTTATAGACTGTTTGATATGAATGAAACACCACGTGTCATCTTTGGTGAGGCTGCTCGTCCGCAGCTAAAAAGGAGCGAATTAGGAATTAGCCTGATCACGTGCTGTCACAGCTGTTTCCATTCTCTGGCAAAATGTTATGGAAGCAGTTATTCCAACAATTCAAATCTTACTCGCATCTTACAAATCACTCGGAACCAGCCAATCACAAGTACAAGCTGGACGCGTACAGGAAGTTGTTCGCTGTCGTCGCCTGATATGTTTCTATGCAGCTGCACGTGGCTTCAGCTCTCCACGTTGCATCTGGCCATGGTAGGTAGCCCCGGATGATGCAACAGCTGAGTAACCATCGGCGCTACTCATCTGCTTCTTCTCTCCAACCTCCCAGACCATCACCACCCCTCGTAGCTGACTCACACCACATCGCACACACACACACACATTGACAGCTGCTGTGCGTCCCATCCCCACACACACATATGCACAAACGCAGATATGCTTTGCAAACAAGAGTGAGAGAGACAGTAGGGGGGAGAAAAAACAGACGCTCATAACCCCGTCACACACATTTCCGCATGGTCTTATGATGAGCGCCAAACTTATCCCCAGTGAGGGCGTGGTTGTCTGTCCACTTGGAAAAATGGAATTAAAACATACCATGGCTAAAGTGGATGCCAATTCCTACAGTAAAACATACTGACTAACACTCCCTGTATGCAGTGATTTTATGGGAAATCAGAGAGGAAAAAAAGAAAGATGCTGCTCAGTATCATATTTTGATATTCACTTATTGATATAGCACAATAGTGATTATATTGAAACGCTTCGACTGTTTTTAAAGTATATGTCTGGTTGGTGTTTCCCAGGAATAATCCTCTCGTAGACCCAAGATGATGTACTTGGTGCTATTTATACTGGAGCATGCAGGTTTTGCTGATGCTGCAAACACTGAGTGGTTACAGCTTGAGCAGTCAAAGCCTCCGCTGAGTGATCAGACAAGAAACAAGCAGAGACGGTTCAAAAGCTAAGATGTTTCCAACGTGAAACAAAGATTCTAGATGAACACATCATGTTTGATCTGAAATTTATGTTCTGACATTAATGCTGGAATTCATTAAAGCTTTGCAACAATGGAAAAAATATAACAAAGAGGGCTATTTGTGCTGGACATTACCTTGGAGGCAGAAGTCTAGCTGATGGAAGAACAACTAGAAAAGCAACAGGCTATTCCCTTGAAAAGGATGGTGTAGGGTCATTTAGGATTCTCAAATCAAAGTCAATGTGTAATAACACAGTGGAGGGTGACTTGGTTTTGCTGGCCTAGTGATGCTTTTGAAGCAGGCAGGCCTACAGACCCTGAGGGGTGTGAAGAACAAACACGATTCGGGATGAGACAACCAAACAACCTCTGGACAAACTAACGGACAGACAACGCAAAGGCTTTTCTAATCCCCGATGGAAATTCTGCTGCAGATTTACAGACATCAATGTATTTAGTAGAGGAGGTACACCACCGTTCTTCTGTTTCTGTACACGTCAAGAGAGACAGGCTTTTTTTTTTGATGTAGCGTAGAAAATGCAATGAACTCATTCAAATTGCAAACATAATTTTACACGTCGAGTAAATACATTCATACAGGGCTGCCAGTCAAAAGTTTTGTTTGAGTGCGGTTAAATAATACAGTGCATGCACAAAGGAGCAGGCACGCTATGGCAGCTCCAGGGATGTCAGTCTGAGGGCTTTTGATTCCTTTTGACATTTGAATTGGCCTACTTTTACCTCCTCATAAATGAGAAAAATAGCCAGCAAAAAATATCTGGTATCTGAAATATATATATATATATATATATAAATCCTTAACCACTGCTGCAGGCTGAAATCCTCTGTGAGTATGTCTTTTGGGTTTACCAGCGTAAAGGTTTGTTAGGAGACCTAAGGCTGGATGTAGTTTGGCTCCAGCTTCCAAACACTGCCTGGATAAGTGTAGAAAAGTATGAATTGCATTATTTGCCATCTTCAACTGCTCACTAGCATGCTTTTGTACAATAACAACAGCTTTCCATGCTGTGCTTCTGTGAATTAAAATTCCCACACTACCAAAAGTAGCAATTTTAATTAAAAAAATACAAAGAAACTGCCCTTAAACAATGGATTTTTAACAATTTATGATTTTACCAGATATATTAAGACTATACATCAGCATTAAACTCTCTGTCGATATAGCACCATGCCGGGGGATGACATCTTTATGGTGTCAGCAAAAAACCTCAAGTCTGTAGGAACGCCAGCGTGTACGTGTCTGGCCTTATGTGTGTTAATGTGGCATGTGGAAAAAAAGGCCTCGTGCAGCAGAAAAGACCATATGGTGCTGAAACACATCACATGAGCAGTTGGCGAGAGGAACAAACAAGCAAACACCTCCATTTAGCCAGCATCCGTGCAGCCTGCTTAATTGTTATTACCATACACATCCCCACACACCCCCTGGCCTTAAGGAGTAACCCAGCACATGCTCAGTGACCCCTGCGTTCCGCATGACCTACAGACCCATATATGGAAATTCAGACTTCATGGATGTTGAGCACTGTAAAGCATTTTAGCAAAAAACATAGTCTGCACTTCAGAATAATCTGATAAAGTGAAGTGGATATTCTTTTCGCGTAAAAGAGGGAGAAATCAGCCCTCTGATTGACTATAAAGATAATTGATAATTAATATTCTAAGAGATATAATGAAGAACATGCCCTGTAGCATAGTCTGTTACGGTGTGTGCGATTAATATTCTGAATTATGTGAGGATAGTGTTCATTTCTTGGATAATATACTAAGATACACTCATTTCTTATGGCATTTTTTTCATTAGGGGACGGATGGTTCAGGTAGTCCAGCTTTCTTTGTTTCCCCATATACAGAGCAATGGCAATATTTGCAGAATTGGGGAAAAAAGGGTTAAATAATTATATATATATACTTTTTTTTTTTCCATAAGTATAATTAAAATGTAATAGATAACAGTGTTATGCAGATACTGAAGCTGTACTCTGATGTGCCGAGTAGCCTAGTGGCCCTTGCAGCCCCTGCTGAGCAGATAATGAGTGACCTGTGGCAATTAAACAGAAACATAAGTATTTGGCCGACCTTGTCAAGTTGATTATGCCACCGACATATATGCTGCTCACAGCAAAAGCCTCCGAGGAAGACAAAAATAGCGAACACTGTCACACTGAAATCCACACTGGCACTTAGGAAGAAAAAAACATCACATAACAGGACAGTCGGGGGAGAGACACAGCGGAGGGAGCGATCGAAATGGAAACTGCCCAGATACAAGATCAATATCTGCAGTGGAAAGAAGCACAAAATACTGGAAACTCACAAGGGAGTATGTTACACCCCGAAACAGATGTGAGGTTCATTTTTGTTTTATTTTCCATTTTGAGGAAAATGAGGACAAGCCACACACACACACCCTCAATGTTCCAAAACAAGGAAGAAGCTAATGATTATGTATTTTTTCTTCTTTATTCTGGTCTGCATTGCTGTTTAAATCCATTTTGTTTTTAATCACAGACTTTTCTATACACCCTTGTTTTTGTCTTTGACTGCACAAAAGCAGGACCTTCGCCAAGCCACGCTATGCGACTCTCATACCCTTATACCATTTCTACGCCTGCAGATTACAGAAGTGAAATTCAGAGCTATATTTAACCATGGTTGGAGAACATTGACTGTTACAAAAACACCTTGGGTAGAATAAAGTAGATTAGAATATGACGTGTCAGGCAGGGTTGTTTTCAGTCACAAATAGCAGTTCCTGATCACTGAAGTTAAATGAGCTCACTTCCTAAACTTCCTTCTACACACAATAGGCATGGGCAGGCCAGACAACAACGTCCTCAATCCCAACTACATGCTGGAACACAAAATAGGTATGTTATACTGAAGCAAACCATAAGTCTATGAAATGCGTCTAAATCAATACCGGGTTACCGTGTGATTCATGATACTGTACCAGACACAAGTTGTATGATATATGAGACACTAAGTTGCAGGGGTGAAAAAGCCAGATTTCATTTTACCCGGTGAGTGCGAACAGATTGAGAGCGATCACAATAAGTAGATGACTATCTGAAGAAAAACAAGACAACTTCAACAATTACTATTTACTCATATAACCTATTTTACTATCAACACTATACTGACGCAGACTGTAGACTAGCGGAGAGAAACACACATTTTTTAAACTTGCTGCCTGTGGAGCTAACCAGATTTACAGTGGCCACATTTGCAGAGAACACCAAGGAGGGGAGAAAACAGCAGTGGAAGAAAAGAAAAAAAATTAGAAGAAGGAAAAGAAACTTGACTGGGTGGTTTTATCAGCACATTCTGTGGCTGAAACCCAACAGAATTTTCACTTCGAACAGCTGGGAGAGGATTTCAGTCGATAACTCGGCTTTGGGCTTTCCAAGAATCTAATGGTCCAGTCGGTGAACAGCAAACTGTGTTAAAAAACCCTGAGCAGGAATGTAGATGATCTTCACTGGTGCCTTTCACATTCTTAAATGCAATCAAGATTAAGAGATAGGCTGCTGCTGTAAACAGCATTTCTGTTTTAACTGTTGAGACTAACTTTATTGTTTTTCATGCATCTAATTCAAGCATTCAGACTCTTCACCCCTCGACCTTACCCCTACCCCCCCACTCATTATTAGTATCCAATTATTGCATTTGCAAATGCATCCTTTTAATTACAAGATCTTTGGTCAGTGCATTCACTCCAGATTATTCGCCATTTTTTTCAAAGTTCGATATCAAATGTGCAGATGACTGCAAAACTCAAGAGTCAACACAAAGAGAGCGGATTCATGTAGGCCACCTCCATCTGCCCCACGAAAACAAAGCCTGCACACAGAGGCGTGAGGAGGGGTCCGACAACCGGACACCACCGCAGCCCCATCACGGCGTGGGATATCTAATCTGCACCACACACACGTGTAATCTGCCGTTCAGGGAATAAACACACAGACCCACAGAGGACGAGGAGATCGGTGTACAACACAAAGCCGCAACCTCCATCATTGATGCGCATCCTGCCTCCACAGCCTCCATGCGGCTACGGGAGGATGCGACCGGTAGACGGGACCAAAAAAAAAAGATCAATGACAAACGATGATAACACAAAGAGAAAATGTGGCCCGTGTGTGTAGAGAGGCAGCAGAGAGGGGAGGATGTGTCCTCCACAAAGGCGAAGCAGGGGCAGTCTGCTCCGGCTACTGACAATAGCAGCCATCCTGTTAGCCACCGGACCATTATAACACACTACCTCCTCTGTTTGTTTATTTCAGCTCGCGCATCAGTTTTAATCCTGCTTTTTGTGGTGGTGCTGTTGTTTTTTTGATGCAATGATGCCACACAATCTAGGTAGAATGTTTATATTAAGACTTCAAAAAAAACACATGGACAAACGGACATAAAGACGGGAAATAGAAAAGGAGACTCTTCCCATTTTTTTTCCTACTGAGGCGTTAACTTCACTTCGCACACACACACACGCGCAACTCTAACGGTCGGCTAACAAGCTAGGAGTCCGCTTCAAAATAGCTGATGTACATACTGTGGGGGAATTAAAGGAAATAACTTACCCCCTGTGCTCTCTGGTGTTTCTGCCGATGAAGGTGTGTGAATGTGGGTGTGAGGAGCCAAGCCCTGCAGCTCCGTCCTGGGTGTGAGTGTCGGTGCCTCGCCGCCGCCTCTGCCCGCTGACAGTGAGCCCAGAGCGGCCTGAGAGAAGCGTCAGCTCCGCGGGAAGAACTGGCAGCACCTCCGCCCACCGCCTTCACAATAAAAGATCCCACAGCTCCTGGATAAAGTGTGACACAATAATCCCTACATTTGGGATTATGTAGATTTAGTATCAAGCTTTTTAATTAATACGTATTGTCACACCTCTACAAATAGCCTAACATTCTGCATTCATTAGGCGAGTTGATTTTTAACACTTTTTGGGTAGAGAGAGTCACAGTGTGTAAACATATATAAGTAATGTATTAAACACAAGATTGGCTAAACTCTTTATGACATTTCCATGTTCTCTATTTTATCGTTATAGTATACATTATATAATATAAATGATATTTTTATCCGATTTAATTTGCAGAACCATACCATCATAAGTGTAAACTAGATAAGGATAATAAGAACGCTATCCTACAAATCATAGTGACATCTTGTTTTTTAAAAATACATAGTTTGTGTTTAAGAAGGAGCTGATTTTGAGGTCTGCTTTTTGTCATGTGTGACAGTGGTTCGAATTTTCAAAAGTGTGTTAAAATCAATGGATATGCATAAATAACTTGTTTTGTAACCGAGACAATCCTACTGCTCGGACTAAAGTAACTAGTCAGGATAAAATACAGTTTAAGGCTAAAACAAAACCGCTCGGGTGACGGAAGAGACTGACATCACTGTGCACAGATTGGTTCAAGGGATTATTTACCAACTACATCTCATGTGATCTCACCTTTTAATTTTTAGAGCAGCTGTCGTCATTTCCCGTGTTTGGGTTTTTAGTGTGTGTAGTTTCGTGTTGTTCATTTTGAGAAGCGCCTGCGTCTACATTTCCAGCCGGGTATGGAGCCGGTTTCCTGCAGGTTTCCTGGTTTCCACCCTGTGTCCCATCAGCTGATCAGATTGTAATATACCTGCTGCACCGTGTGAACAAACACAACATCACACCAATGATCATACAATTAATTATGCTTCTGCATCACAATAATATAATAATAAAAACAAGTGTTTCTGGCTCCCTTGACATGCAGCACTTTCAAATTATAATCTGTTTTAGACAGCTAGGTGAACATATTGTTGTAGAAGCCTATTAAAATCTCACATTAGAATAAAAAAAACTTTAAAAAAATGCATAAATAATATTTTTTTGCATTTTAAATTACAGGTGATAATGTTACAGTGCAACAACACTGAGAATCAAACAACTCAAACAATGCCTGCGGTACCCTTTGTTTAAATTATACTTTTAACGTTGTATGTGATATACATAAATATAAAATCCAAGATAATTTATGAATATCGGAAGAAAAAAAGAAAAATTCAAAAGCCACAACGGTACACTCCTGCATTGTCTGCCACTGTGACGTAATGACGCTACCTCCCCAGCGTGAAAGCGCTCAGTTTAATTTTGGGGATGTGCCGCCTGGGAAGGCGGTGCACTGTCTCAGACGCATTTTGAAATGTATCTCTAACTCTGCATACTTTCATAAGTATAATTGTTTCATTTAAACTTGCAGACTGCTCCAAAAGTATACTTTTCTGATTGGCCATTACTTACTTATGGAGGTTTCTAGCTCAGACTTTCATGCTTCAGTCTAAAAAGCGTCATAAATGGTTAATAACTTGATAGTACACTTGATATAACTTGATGGACCTTTATTATTATATATTAACATTTCCCAAGTTGTATAATATGTTGTAGTGAAGATGTATCAAACGTTTAAATGTACCTTCAGTTTTCTGGGAAACACTCCCCTCCGGCAGACTGGGTGACACAAACCGAAGCTCCGTGTCCGTTGGAAGGTCTGGTGCTGGTCGGGAACATGGACGCTCCGCGGGACGTTCAAACTTCCAGGAGGGTTGGCTCGGTGCTGTCGGCCTGTTCCGCCATGGCGATGGAGGTGAAACGCAAGAAGATACGACAGAGCACTTTGTTCCAACAAACAGAGGTAAATCGGAATAATACAGGAGGTGCTGGGTTTGAATCCTAATGGCAGCTGGGAGGGTCCGAAGTGCAAACACAGTAACACGCTCGTACACGGTTCTTTATGTTAATACGGCTGTAATAACGTTTTGCTCCAATAACTTCAGATTCCATTTTCTGATGTCTGTCTCGAACACGAACACACACCATCAGACATACGTTTTCTTTTACTTCCTTCTCCGTATGGGAGTTGTCCCATTATGTCCCCCCCCCTGCATTGTTTCTGAGCATGGGAAGAAATCATGTTCCTGGCTTTTTCCCTGTCTATCACTGATCAAACTCTGATTCATTCAGGCCAAAAGCATGAAACGGTGTCCAAGCCTTCTGAAGGGCAACCTGCAGAAAGGGGAGGATAGGAATGTGTTACACATACGCCAGGTCTCTAAGAAGTTACAGGTGCATATGTGGATTTGACATAATCCGTTTTCAAGGTTATATATAACATCATCATTCTCCATTTAAACAACAAAGTTGTTAGTTAGAACTTTTCTGTTCTGCATTAATTCCATCGAAATTGTGTTTTTTCATTCTACAAATATTCACCATACATACTGGTGAATATTAAATAATGTATTCATTTCTGCACGTGCCATTTCATCTCACTTCCACTTTCTCCATTTGATTTTCAAAAATAGTTCACAGGTACCCATGTGGTACACTCATACTAACAAACACCGTCTTAGTTATGGATGCATCTGTAATTAGCTGTATTTTCACTCAGAGGTAAGTATCTTTTGAAAGTTACAAAAGTATATTAAGCATCACAGTGTCGTCTTGAAACAACCAGACACTACAATGTAAAACTCCTTAAGAAAAAGAAAAAGCAAAGCAGGAAACACATAAAAAAAAAAGCACAATACACTGTAATATCTTGCTACCAAAAACAACATTCAATGCCAAATTCCCTCTAACTTCATTTAAGCAAAATCACCATGATCTCATTCATCTATTATAACATATTTTTAGATGGAATAACACAATTCAAAACATCAGATCAAAGCTACCAGTCTGTGTTTGGATATGGATTTATTCTTTAGTCAATTTTGAAATTTCTCCTGTTTCTCGGTGTACGTTTCCACCAAGGACACTAACCTGCAAGAGAAGCTGGACTTCGAGGTTCGGATGCGAGAGGGCGCCTACAAGCTGCTGCTTGCCTGCAGTAAGAGGGAGCAGGTCCTTAATGCCTCCAAAAACCTACTAACCTGCAACGCCAGGATCAAGGCTTACTTCACTCAGCTGCAGAAGAAGAGAGAGGACCAAGGCATGATGGGAGCAGCCAGGAGGTAAGGACTCAGGTGCTTCCTGTGGAAGTCTAACATTCATTAAGGTTGCAGACAGTGGCGTTCACTACACATTCAAAACAATATACAGTTGTTGACTATATTCCGTTTTTCGTCAAAATATTGAAACACAGATTGCGTTGAATTTAATTGTAAAGTTCTCATTTCAGATGTCCAGATCCAGTTTCCGATGACCGGGTGGCCTGTAATGGGACTATTGCACTGTCTGGTGAGATTGCTTCTGCTTTGTCTGGAGTGATTCAGCACTGGGCACACTCAAGTCAAATTCTAATTGACTTTAACTTTCACACGATGAAAACAGAGCATTTTACACATTACATTTGCATTGATTGTGAATAGAATGTTCTCCTCTGCCAATGTAGGTCTGCGTATTCCTCTGATGTGGAGGGATTCCGACCACTTTAACAACAGGGGCAGTAAGTTTGTCCTTGTTTTGCTCCAGTTATGTTTCAGCTTGGCCTTGTGTTATTTTGTGGATACATGCTGTCCTAACAAGTTCCCCTTGTGTGCATTAGGCTCTCGTCGTGTGGCAGTGTTCTGCCTGCTGCAGATCGGCTCGGAGGTGTTTGACACTGAGATGGTGGTGGTGGACAGATCTATCACTGACATCTGCTTTGAGGGAATCACTGTCTTGTAAGTCATTTTTGGAACAAGTCAAATATGCAAAGAAACACTTTTTGGGGGGGAATCCGGCTTCTTTACAGTGGTGGAAAAAACGCCTATATTGTGTAGTTGAAATGTGTTTTTTATTTAGTAATATAAGTATCAGAAAATGTACAAAGGTACTTGATTTTTTTTCTTTGTTGCCTACAAAGGCGTATCTATTGTTAGGTATGTTACTTGTAACTGTTTATGTGCTATCAGTGTATTACTACTGAATGTCAGTGATGCGGTGTTATACTCACGGTTCATGTAAATATTCTTGTTGATGCCGGTATTTTGTTAATGTCGGCCACAGTAAGGAGGCAGTACCTGAGTTTGAGCTGAAGGTGGAGCTGTGGAGCTGCGCCCTGGAGGAGGAGCTCACGCTGGTAAACACGCCAAAGAAACTGGCCAAGAAGCTCCGTCACTCCTTTGGAAGAAGTGCTGCGAAGAAGCTCTGCCCCCTGCTGGACACTCCAGACCCAGACACTTTCCTGCACTCCAACCCGATCCCCTCGTATGTTTCCAGCTCTTTTGTAAAACCTCTCACACACTCCCTTTTGCAGCTGGGAAATAATCTAATTATGACTTGCTGCTGATTTAAAAGCTTTAGCTGCGGACTCACTTTGTGGCTTACTTAATAAATAAAGTAGTGAGTGCTGACTGAAATAAGGGTTCTTAAAGAACATTCTTACCCAGTTGTTATGTATATATTTTTAATAACCCGCCCTTTATTTGTGGAGAGTAAAAGCACACTTATCCGCAGTTGGAGAGTCAAGTGTGTTAAGAGATACTGTGCATGCCACCTGTTCTGTTGGGGTGAACAACTTTGATAATTACACATGTGAATAGGCTGATCATTTACTAAAAGCAAAATGGAGCATGAGCACATGTTAAGGTTAGATGTTTGTATTTATGTGTGTACTTAAACTTCCATGTATATTTATACTTTGTGTTTGCGTGTGTAACTATCTTTACCAGGGGAGCCAAGTACAGCCTGCTGGCCCACACTACTCTGCGTCTGCCCGAGGCTGAAGGCAGCTTTCAGTCTCACTCCTTCATTGTCCTCCAAGACGGTAAGAGACAAAGGTGCAGAAATGTAATATGTGCGGATAATAAAGGGATTATGCTTTTCAGCTCCTGATTGGATTCGGTACCAGTGTAATAATACAATTCTTTAGACCATTAAAATCGAAGAAACTAAAATTAAACAACACAACCAGTGATTGAAGTCTAGCTTGGATTACTGTTCTTCCTCTGTGTGAGCAATTAAAGGGATAAGACATTTGGTGCCCGGGCAGGTATTTGTTTTTCAACTCTAATTTTAGGTGTAAACCTTTCGTATGATTTTTTTTAACAATGGTATATTTGTGGTTGCAACTCCAAAATGACTGTTATTGCAAAATCCACATGTCACAGGGAGTTCTGTCATCACTATTGTGGGTATTTAACATTCAATTTTATAATATTGAAAACAAATCTATTCTTATGGACGTTTATTTTAACATGCAATAATTCAGCATTGTCATTGACCCCTACAGCTGAGTGGTCATCTTGGCTCCCACTATATGGTAATCTGTGCTGCCGGTTGGTGGCCCAGCCTGTCTGTATGACACAGAGCATGATGACCGGCTACCTGAGTCAGACGGTATGTTGACTGACCTTTTAGTACGAGCACTAAAGCCCCTTCCGAAGGTTAAATACTTAAGTTCCACCGTCTCTTTCTGTCACTTTGCAGCAAAGTGTGGAGGGGATAAAGCGCTGCTGCAGCCTTTACTGTGTCTTGAGTGCTGGTGTTTTGTCCTGTTACTTTACCCCGGAAGAAATTGATGCCAAAGTGCAGCCCACTCTGAACATTCCCGTCGATAAGGTGAGACTAACCGTGAAAGCTCTGACCCTCCCATTCTACACATACTTACGTATTTGCTTCTTTCTCTGGTTCTGTTGATGCCTCACCACAGAAGCAAAAATATGAATGCACACTATATATGAGAGGATAATACCATTTGGTTTGCACAATACTTAAAAGGCAAACTGACTATGAGCCTGCACGCATCTTTGGCAAATTGCTCAACAGTGGTACTTTGTAGTCCAATTCTTTCACATACAGTATAGCTACCACTTGCATTCTGTAAAGGAATCTATCCAGACTATAAGCTATTTGTGTTTTTATAGGACACTCGGATCCGTGTGATGGAGAAAGAGTCAGCAGGCCAGAAATCCAGGAGTCTGTCTATCATCAACCCTTCACCGGAGGGATATGACACTGCTGTCTTCACCACAGACACCAGAGAGGAACTGGGGGACTGGTGGGACGCCCTTCACCAGCACCTCTATGATCAAAGTGGGTGTGATTTATTTATTTATTTTTTGGTTGCAAACTTACAGTTCACGGGTTTGTAGGATGAAATCAGTGGCTGTACTTACATTAAGCTAAACTCCTGCGAGAATAGATAATAAAATATTTTATCTTTGCCTCGCTCGTCTCCTTGTTGACAATCAGGCCAGTGGCTGCAGTGCTGCGACCGACTAATGAACATCGAGGTCACGTCACCACGGAAACCATCACTCTTCCTCACCAAGCAGGCTGACTCCGTCTACAACGACCTCAGTGAGTAGAAAAATTGGCATGAGTGGGTGAAGTGAGTTAGATGCTCGCTGCTTGCTTGATGTGGAATGTTATTGCAGGATTTGTAATTTATTTATGTATCCTCTATTTATAGAGGATTATGCTAGTGCTTAAAATGCCTCTTTGAAATAAACATATTCTATTAACCATGTATAATAGTTTTAATTTCAGTGGTTATGCACATAAATAAACAGCTTTATTAGCTGATTATAATACTGAGCCTATGTGTCAGGGTTTATACTTTTTAGAATACATCAAGCAAAGATAAAGAAACGATCTAATGAATATATATATATATATATATATATATAATTTTTTTTTGCATTTTGACTTACAGGTATAAATTCACCCAGCAAGTTTGAGAGCATCACCGATATCATCCACAGCAAGATAGAGGAGACAGATGGGCGCTTTCTAATCGGTCATGAAGAGGAAAAGGAAGTGCCAAATTGGTCCACTCTGTTTGATGGAGCTCATTCAGCGGTGGTGCAGAAGAGTGTTCTGTCCCAGAGCAAAACCTCCACCCCTTGTTCCAGCCCCAACCCCAACTCCAGCTCTGTGTCCAATAGCAGCAAGAAGCGGCGTGCGCCGCCCCCTCCTCCTAACAGGGAGCCCTATACTCCACCAGCCCGCCCTGCCAGACCTCCCCTTCCAGCCTCCCTTCGTCCTCCTCCCGTCCTATACCAGGAGAAGGAGAACGCCACTTCACGCCCGGCTACAAGGTCCAAAACTGGCAGACCGTCTCTGGACGCCAAGTTTTCGGCCATCATCCAGCAGCTCCAGCGGAACAACACGGGAGGAGCCGGGGCCCTCAGTCGGAAACACGCGCCACTGGCTGTCCACGATATACAACCACAAGGTCAGCCCCAGCCCCCTCTCCAGCAGCTGGAGGACCAGAGCCACCACAACCAGAGCCCCGAATCCACGGCCGAACGCGGCTTCGTCCGAGCCGCTCACGGCCCCGCTCCTGCACCGAGGAGCAAGCTGAGGAAGTCTTTCAGAGAGCGGATGAACATGAAAGCCTTGTGACCTTTGACCTGATCTGAATATAACCAATCAGCTCTACCTTACCACTAACACAAATAACTATTACAACTAACTGCTTTTTCAACTAAGCCAGATATCGTAATATATTTGAAATAACTTTATAGCAATACAGATAGGCAAAGCTATGCTTGCTAAAAGTTTTACAAGTAGATAAATACCAAACGTATAACTGTTTATCAAATATGAAGCTGTAGCCATGAGATGGCAGGAACCTCTTGGCATAACGACAACAACCGCATCTGATGATGCGTGTCAAAAATCTGCCTGCCCACACCTCCAAAGCTCACTAACTGAAATGTTATATGTTGCGGGTTTAACCCATAGAAAAAAAAAAGAAAAAGTTCAAGTTTAATGGGATATTACGTGCCAGACAATTTCTTGGCTGAATGCAGTCCAGATTTGTCATCACCAGAAAACTCAAACCCGCTAATACAGTCCAAAAGCGCCCTGCCAAGAAAAATAATTGTACATAAACACATTTGAACCGCAACGTATAACTTTAACATGTTGTTTTTTTGTACGGAAGAAACCAAAAAGACCAAAGTTGTGAAACAGTGAGATTTAGAAGTGCTGGTGGGTTGATGAACAGGCTGTTTCCTCCTTGCTTTCAGCCTTTGTGCCAAGCTATGCTTTCCGTCTCCCAGCTCCAGCTTCATATTGAGCCAATAGATTTCACAGTGGTATCAATCTTCTCATCTGATTCTCAGCAACAAAGTGAATCACCATATTTCCCAAAATGTCCAACTATTTGTGGAACGGGTGGGGTGGTTGACGCGATGACTTACAAAGCATCCCCACAACGACCATTGTGACAACCCAAATCACAGTCTGGGCTGTCACATCTCATATCAAAATATCAATATTGTATTGATACACTCTCCATTTATGAACTTTTTTTCATGTGCAGCTAACCTGTGGGGGAAAATGCAAGCTGCACGTTGGCTTAAGCACCGCCACCATCAATCCCACTAAAATGGAAAGGCTTATTTCTCAGCTCTGCCACTGGAACATGGACTGGAGAAAGAGCCTTTTTGCAAAAGCACTCAAATTGGAATTGATCCCCTGGCCAACTGTGGAGGAGTCATTCCTTTTGGATCTATTGACTTTTTCCACTCACTGTGACGACTTTATGACCACGATGGCTGATTTCGAGGGAACGGGATTTTAGGAGCAATTGCAAGCACTAATGTGACTTCTCCATTTCCCCAGAGGTCTTAATAATGGAGTGACCTTGGTTTTTCAGTGGCTACACAGCATGTCCAACATCATTTAACAGTGCAGCCAAAAGAAAAAAAAAAGTGCCATGGACGTAATTGAATGAATGAGTATTTTGAGTGGCTGGAATAATGAATGCCCTTGTGTTTTTTTTTTTTTTACATATCCAATACTGCCAGCCACTAAGTATTCAAACCACTTAATGATTGTGTGTTGAAGAATGGGCTTCATAATTAACTGGAGTGTACAAAACATTAGCTTTATCTACTTTCTCTGGAATTGCCTCGCCCGAATGAAGCAGTATGGGGAAAGCTGCAGTCCCATTTCTTTCTTTTTTTTTTATCTCCCCCTCTAAATTCGGTTTAATCAAGAGGGGAAGATGTAGATCTGGTGGGGGGCAGATTACAGGAGGATTTAGTTTAAGCCCTGAAAGAACTAAGAATGCATTGTACAAAAGGGGATGCAGCTCAGTATTAGCAAATCTCCTATGCTGGACGTGTATTCCCATTAAATTAGTCACTTTGATGTTAACCTGCGTATACCTGGAAAATCAAGGGGAAGATCGTAAATACACATTTTACAGCATTAGGTTTTACAGATGCAGTTCGACACCTCAGACTAAATGATTGTGGCTTAAATCATCACAGCAATGACATAACACATTTTTCATCAAAGTCAAAGACAGAGCACAATACATAATGTCACGCTGACAGTTACTGTGAAAACACTGATTGTTATTGTTGGACAAGTTGCTGTGTAGCCCTGGTGACTATTTTCCATATAACCAGTGCAAAGGGAAAACGGGTCCTGTGTTAGTATAAGAAGTAAAAACTTTGACTTGACAAGGTCTGAACATTTTCACCCTGATCTGAGTTCAAACTAATGAGCCATTTTATATACTCTTGTGTTGTGTTTTTTTCTAATTTTTCAATTAAACAACCGCAATAGCAATAATTTGTAGGATTTTTGTAAAGATTAAAAAATGTTCTGTAATTCCTTTTTTTGTCTTCTCAATTTTACTTTAGGTACGTTCATTATTTAGACTTAAAGTGGAACAGTTCTTATGTACGAGTAAGAACCGATATTATATATTAATCATTTCACTGATGCAGCATAATCTCTAACTGGTGAAATATAAAAAAAAAAAAAAAGAAAATGCAATTTTTCTCTTCACTCTGTTCACTGCGGTCTTGGAAGCTAACTGTATTTTTTTTTAATATTGCTGATCTGCAATAAAACGGGCAACATTCTACACTGGTGAGGCTGCTTTATATATTTTTTTTTTGCTGAGCTTGGAAGTATTACTGAATATTTTTCATGGTAAAGGTTTACCAGGGGGTGGCAATAAAAGTCAAAGCATAGCTTTTATTGCAGCCCAAAACACATCCCATAGAGACACACGCACTAGCACTTTTTTTTTTGACTGCAGCAAATACAAGGGAGGCTACACTGGCGTTAAGCCCAGAAGTAGCCTGTTGTGAAGATTAAGGCAGATGAAATCCCATAGCTAGATAATGGTATTACAATAATAAAACCCCATTCACACTGCATTTACTCGGGCAGGGGGGGGGTGGCATTGCTGTTAGTTCGTTGGCATTAAATATCCGTTTATTTAGCCCTTGCTTTTTATCTGCAGTTCATTTAAGGAACACAGCCGAGGAAACGTGTATAGATAGTAAAATATTTTAATTAAATATACAGGAGGTCATATACAAAATGTCTATTTATTTTGTCTTGCGCGCCAGCTGGGTGATTGGTAAACAGATGGCTACTGTATCAAAAACACTTTCAGGATGCACATTAATGGAAATGGGTGGGGGGGAGCAAAAGAAAAAAAGAAAAAACGACAACAAATAAAAAAGAGTATCCTAATTCTTAAACTGTAGTGTTTGTTTAAATCTAACATGATCACAGGCGAATGATCACTTGAAACAGAGCAAACAAGGACACAGCTAGATTGTGTAACCGACTTTTTATACTGCTTTTGTTTTTCTCAATACTATTTACAGAGTATAACAGTTTATATGATAACAACCACGCGATACTATCTACAGTGCTATTTACACAGAAAATAAGACGAGAGAGAGAGAGAGAGAGTGGGGGCGGGCGAGAGAGGGGGTTGTGGTGAATTGATCCCGTATGAATGTCCTGTACAGGAGCCCAGCACTAATGCCAGCTTTACCTACACACAACAATGTACAATACTTAATCAGAAATGAATGTCTTTAAGTGTTCTATAAAACTTTACGCGTAGACATTTACAGCTATTTTATTCTCTTCTTTTGAAGCACCAGACCTGTCCACTGCGTATATATATATATATATTTCGTCTATCCTGGATTGCAATCATAGTGGTGGTAAAAGCCGGAGCAGGTGTCGTCTTGGCTACCTCGGGCTATGGAGCACGGAAGGCATACTTTACGGAGTCTGGTACCTTTTCATCAGCGCTAGAAAACACACACAGGCGCCCGCGGGAAGCCAGACACGTGTCAACATTAGCCATCTGTAAATCTTTTCAGCTTCTTCTATAATTGACTAGCCGACACAATTAAGATAAGTAAATAGATTGATTTGAAGCACACATACCAATGCATACCTTTGAACGCTGTGCCTTACCCACCAAGTCTGGTGTCTGATAGTCAAGTGTGCCATAAAGTTTGTTTTTCGTCTGTATGTCCGTGTGCTGCGTTTTAGACAAGAGCGACGGTAATATTTCTATTCCTACCCTGCTACAGGAGATAAACCTTAACAACTGTAGTGCTAACTCTAATCCAAGACTGCGAAAGGCACAGATATTTGCAAAGCAATAATATCCTAAGTGACAACATTCCTGTTAAATCATACAGTGAGTCTTCTCAGCGGGCTGAATTTAAGAGCTTGTTCAATCGAAAAAAAAAAAAAAAATAGCTTTTCAAGTCAGGAACAAAGATGAAATGCTGATTTCTTGTGGTGAGCATTCCGCAGCAGATGGCTGCATCATTACACTGGTCCAACAGACAAAAACAAGCTGCTACGCTCTACTCGTTACAGGGGATTTTTTTTTGGGGGGGGGGTAGGCAAATTACTTTCAATTATAAAAGTAGAAATTCAAACGGTGTTTCATTAACTCTAACCAAAAAAAAAAAAAACACATTCGTGATTTGTCACCAGATCTAACGTGACGGCCGCTTCCGCTGCATCTGAAACTGAAATCCAAAACAAAGAACGACCTGAACTGGGTAACAAAAAAAAAATAAGGATTATACAGTACATCTGTCATACACAGCACCTCTGAATGCTAGGATACATCTATTTCCTGTGAGGCAGCACTGCAGTGATTTTTTACGTGTAGACGACAGCTTTCTTTGAGCGGAGACATGTAAACGGATGCAACGCCACCGGCTGCCTCAAGTGTAATAACGCGCCAACCAGCTGTTGTGCGTGGTTTGCGATGGTGAACACACACTCTAGTTATATAGAGAATTTCATTTACGTCGTCATGTTACTTTTAGTGTTTTTAAGCAACAAAGTTTAGCCCTCAGACGCAGTAAACACATGGCTTTTTCTCTGTGGCCCTCCACTTTTCACACCTCCAGAGCTAATAATAACCTGACTCACTTTGTGGCTTTGACAAACTGATTTGTGAGCACATACACACGAGCATTGTGCAAATAAGGATACATCGACAACAACAACAACAACAACAAAGAAAGATACAGTAAGTGGTGATAAAACAAAAACAAAGAACAGTGCAAAGTAAATACAAATGCATATACAAAAAAAAAAAAAGGAAAATGGAATTTTCAGTCTGCCTGATGAGTTTATCCATCTGTCATCAGCCAAAGTTTAGAATCAGTGTTTTTCCTTCGACTGAGCCGCAATCCCCGAGCAAAGAGAGACAAGCTGAAGTTAGTTTTGTGTGGATGGAGGGGGGGGGGGGGGGGAACAAATGGCCCCCCCTCCCCCGGGGGGGGGAGTCAAATCGCCCCCCTCTGCCTCAGAGTCGGGTGCTGGGGTGTACCGAGGACAGCTGAGGAGCTGGGAGGGTGGAGAGTGGGTAGAGGTGGTGCAGCAGGTCCCCGTACAGCGCCGCTCCTCCCGGGTGCCTGTAGAAGTGGTGCGGGCTGGGGCTGGAGGCCAGCAGCTGCCTGTGGAGCATCATGGGGTGGAAGGCTAACGAGGGCATGAGGGGGGACACGGCCGACTGGCTCTTCAGGTACTGCAGGCCCGGGTGCTGCTGGAGCGAGTCCTGGGCCAGGCCGCCGTGCGCGAATATGCCGGGGTAGAGGTGGGCGGCGTGCGGCGGGGGGAAGGCGTTGGTCGGGTGGCCCTCTGGGAGATGGTTGTTGAGGTGGATGGCGTGGGCCGGCTCGGCCGGTTTCAGCTCCTCGGGGTCGCTGCGTCGGATCGACCCGGCGGGGTGGATGGGCGTCACCACGCGCACCTTCCTCTCCGGGACGTCCTCGTTGTCCGGCTCCGCCAGGCTGCGCTTGCTGGGCCGGATGGGCGTGGTGAGGGCCGAGTCGCCCGACGCTTTGGGGCTGGGATACGTCTGCGACGACTCTGCCGAGGGCTGTTTGGGAGGAGTGATGGTCATGGGGGGAACCCTGCACGCCTTGGGGTGGGAATCCAAACCCTGGTGCATGATGGTATATGGGAGAGTGCAGAAGGCGGGCTTGGAGAAGGAGGACACCCTCTGGGAGAGGGGTTTGGGAATGGTGAAGTCTCTGGGCTCGTCGTCGGCCTCCCTGCTCTCCGGGTGCGTCTGAGTCCTGTCGCCGTAGTGGGACCTGTAGGCCAGGCCCTCCTGCTCCAGGCCTCCGCATACGAAACTCTGGCTGCCCTCGTGCTCCCGGGCGTAGTGGTCCCGCCGCTCCCCGCTGACAAAGCCCACCATCCTCTCCTGGCTCAGGCAGCTCTCGGTCTGCCTGTACAGGCTGTGGAGGTGAGGGGAGGAGTAGCAGTCCCCGGCGTAGGCCCGGGGCGGAGCCGCCGTCTCCACGCCGTCCTGGCCGTGGCTCCGGGGGAGGTAGGGCTGCCACGGCGCGCTGACCTGAGGCTGAAGGTGAAGGCTGGTCCGGCAGCCGTAGGTCTCTGATAGGTCGGCGCCCCTCTCCGACGGGACGCCGGCGGCCTGTGGCTGAGGCTTGCTGCTCTGGGCGTGCTGGATGACCGACGGCCGGAAAATGGGCGCCACCTCCGGGATGCTGTCCGCCACGCAGCCGTGCCTGTGTCCCGCCGCCGCCGCCTCCTCCTCGCCCTTCCTCTTCTCCTTCTCCCTGTCTGCCGCTGACATGACCGGCAGGGAGGAGGAGGAGGCGGCCGGTGGAGGAGGAAGAGAAGGAGAAGTGAAGGAGAAAGGGTTGGACTCGCACACCTGCGAGAGGAGCTTCTTTTTGGCCAAAGGCGACATGACCCCCTGACTGGCTTTACAGTAGGCGTCCGTCTGGGAAGACTCCTTCTTGATAATCCCATAGTCCTCTTTCTCGGGGAAGGAATCCGCGCTCAAGTCTACACACTGTCTGTCGGCCTGCTTGCACATGGGCAGGACCTTGCCCACCCTCCCACCGTGGCTCTCTATGGAGTCTTTGACCCTGGAGGAGGACTCGGGCAGAGCCACGTGTCCGGCAGATTTGTTCTGGTCCCAGCGGTGAGGCAGGTACGGGTTTTTAGGAATGAAATGCCCCTCGGTCTGCTGTTCACAGGTCAGTTTTACTTGGAGGGTTTCGCTGATTTGCCTCCATTCAGGATGGGGACCGGTCCCCGTGTGGAGGGGTAGGCCAGCGCGCGGGTCCCTGCAGTCGGGTTCTTTGGCGCACGGCGACGACGGCTGCTCCGCCGCCAAGGACTCCTCTTTCTTCAGGGTGAGGTGTAGCTCCTCCTCCTCTATTAGGATGGGTTCGTCGCTCTGGCACAGCTCCTGTTTTACGCCTGCGGACAGTTCATGGTTCAGCTCTTTCCCCTTGGAGTCCTGCGTGCAGAAAAAACAGTAAATACAGTATATACAATCTTTTTTTTTTTTTTTGATCGCTATTTCAAAGACAACGGACGTTGCAGACAGAGGTGACAAAGCGCTTAAAATAGAACTGAGCAAAAAGGAATCCTGATGCGACAACAGTTGGGAGACGGACCTGTGATTGTTCTTGGCACTTCGCCGCCTCCCCTCCGTCCTTTTTACTTCCTAGCTTGGGATGGCTGGGGCCTTTCAGTTTCTTGGCCCCCACTCCTTTGGCTTTGGGCCCCGGGGCCCTCTCTTGGACGCCCTCCTGCTTCCTGGGTTTGGCCAAGGGGAGAGGTTTGTCCTGCTCACCTTTAACGTGCCTCTCGTAGGGAAGGAGGAGTCTGAGGAGGAACGCAGAGGAGGTGATGAGGTGATAAAATCGTGTTACATCATGTCACGCTTGTCAGGGACAACACACACACACACACACACACACAGACACACACACACAGGCAGACTATAATTATTTTTGAACAAACAACAAATCTATAACTCAATAGACCAGGACGTGTTAACATGGGGCAGGGGAACCATTTTAAGTTCATACCAAAAAATAAAAGGAAAGATCAAGTACAATAAACCACCACAGTATTTTGTTTGGTAATAACAAAAAACAGCTTTGCCACAGGAATGCAGATACATTGCTTCAAAACCTCGGCATTTTTAATACCTGGCAAGCATTAACAATCCTATTGTAATTAAACTAGGTTAGGGGAAATCCAGCTTCAGATGGTTGCCAGAGAGTGTGTGCGTGTGTTTGTCAGAGAGGTGGGGGGGGGGGGGGGGGGGGGGGGGGGGGGGGGGGGGGGGGGGGGGGGGGGGGGGGGGGGGGGGGGGGGGGGGTGCGTGTGTGTGTGCGAGTGTGAGAATGTGAATAACCAGTTATCTCCTGCTGAGACAGATCACATTTGGTATTAGTTTAACCTTGCGAGAAAAGAATACATTGGTGTGTGTGTGTGTGTGTGTGAGTGGTGTGGTTGTGTAAATCGAATGTGGTCGGGAATGAAAGGGAGGAAAATGCCTGAAAGAGCTGGAATCAAATTGCTTAAAGGAACCTCATACAATGCAATATCTAATTTAACATCCTAATGTGAATAATCGCCTAAGCTCTTACGGTGGTTACACTAATCAAATATTTAAGCATGTAGCCGCTCCAGTTTTTAACAACACACTGTCCAGTTTCCATATTCAAACACAGCAAAGCTACAAAAGCCCTAACTTAATAAAATCCATACTGAGTGACAAAAAACATTCCGCAGAAAAACCATTCAACTATTTTTGACTTCTGTTATTTCTCCCCAGAATACTTCCCAAGTCAATTTTCCGTATCTGATGTCATAACTAATGGGAACATTACGATCTGGGTAACATAACAATACCCATGTGTAAAATAATGACATGAAGAAACCAGCAAGGGAAACTTTTAGACTTTTATTGCTCTGAAAAGAAAATGGAAATTGGCATTGGACCAGAAATAAGAAACGCGGTGGAAGTAGAAACTGAAAAACTCCAACACTCTAAACTTCAATACGCTCCCCTGGAAATCTCTCCAACTCCTATGTCAGTTTTTTTTTTTTACAATAACAATCCATAAAAAACAGACAGAAACATGACTTTCTCAGTCATGAGAGAGAATAAGGTCTTCTCGTGTAACGACAAGAGATGGTTGCACTATTCCTTTTAAGGGATATGGCGGTAAAACAAACAATGAATCAAAAGCTGTTTCGCCTTCTCTTCAAAAGGAAGAGAGAAAAAAAAAGCCTCAGAGAGTTCAAGAGGCTCTGTGGGATTTTTTGTTATTTTTCCTCTGAACAAAAGTGCTGGCAGGGAAAGCGGTGAAACTACATTTCATACAGCTGGTCTGGCACCAGGCCCCAGGCCAAGAAAGGAAATGTACTATTAAATGTGACTTATTGGAAAGACGGAGAGCAAAGGGGTTGTGAAAGAGAAGTAGGGGAGGGAGGGAGAGCAACAGGGAAAAAAAGAGACGGAGGGAGAGGGGGAGTGAAAGAGAAGATAATGACATGTTAATGAAGAGCACAAATGAATTTGAATGAAGGAACCAAGAATCCTTGAACAGAGTAAAAAAAAAAAAAAACATGCATGTCATTTATAGTTGAAAAAGCAGCAGTGGTATTTTATTACAAACAGGGCTCTGGTTCCCAGGTTGTCTATTTTTAGCATGGGAATAATTAAGCATTACGCAAAAGAAAACGTAGGTGGAA
The DNA here is from genome assembly GCA_016785305.1 of Colistium nudipinnis. Classification (NCBI taxonomy): domain Eukaryota; kingdom Metazoa; phylum Chordata; class Actinopteri; order Pleuronectiformes; family Rhombosoleidae; genus Colistium; species Colistium nudipinnis. The sequence continues at coordinate 60,778 of JAFBJU010001036.1, forward strand.
TAAATGTTTCACCATTCACACAAAAAAAAAAAAAATCTGATTAGATTACATCTGGTAAACATGTGCGCAGAATGGTCAGATGCACAGCTGCACTAATAGTGATCAAAGTGGCACACATACAGTGTACCAGGGTGCGCTGTTGACTATCGCCGTGATCTGTGGGAAAGAGATGGCTGCTTGGCCCGGGTCAACGTTATGGAATGTCAATATGGGACGAGGGGGGGGGGAAGGGGGGGATAATGTAGGAGCTGAGCCCGGGAAATTACTGGAGCCTTAAATAGTTCCAAATGGAGAGGCTAAGATGCTGCGTCTGCAGGAAACCAAAAAAAACAGGCCCAGGAAGTTCCCCTTCATTGTCACAATTATTTGCTTTGTTACATTTAATGAAAACGGGAAGACTTGACAAAACCGGAGCCTCCTAAACAGGGTATCATTAATTCTCTCTGCGCCTTTTACAGATTTATATAAATCACTGCAAAAAAAAAACACGGCTAGATAAGCAGAGCTGGGCTGCCACTCCTTTGTTCATTTTCACTCAATTATTATTGTTAAAAAAAACAACTAAAGAAATCCTGTAATACAGCACTCATGGTACAATACCACTTGTATTAGCTGCAATTTCCTCCATGGGAAGAAGGGGCTGAGCTTGGCAGCCGGAGCCAGGCTCGGTTAATGGTTCGAGCCACTAGGGGGCATGTGATGCACTCGGAGACTCCAGCAAAAAAAAAAAAAAAAAAGATTTTCATTAAAGCAGCAGAGGCAACATTTTTATGAGGTCAATAAATACTTAACTTCCTCTCATGCCAATTTATCACCAGGCTTTTGTTTAAGCAGCCGTTTTCCGCGTTGATAACAAGCCCCTAAAATATGCAGCCGAGGGATTAAAACGTTGAAAAGGCAGAGGAGGCGGACGCCTCGTTTAGATTAGGCAAAAAAATTATTGATAGATCAAGGAATTAAATAGATTATATATATATATATGTATGATAACCCTAGCTGTCTATCTATCTGTCTATCTGTGTCAACTAAGCATGTGTACGCCTTTGAAATAAAAGATTGCATACAAAGCAACCCCCCCCTTGAGAAAAAAAAAAAAAAAAAAACACAACTTGGCAAAAACAAGGTGACTTTACCAGCAATGTGCTGCTCTCATCTCATCTCATTTGAGTTTTGTGTTACAGGAACAAGCAGTGTGCTCAAATCCAAGAAATGCCTAAGTCACCAAATAAGTGGAAAAAGCCCACGGGCAGTTCCACTTGAACAATTTCCCTCCCGTCCGTGCTGAAATTAATTTTAGCTGGTGTTGTGTTAAGATCACAAGAGCTGCTTCATGCGTTTAAAAAGAAAAAAAGGGAAATACTATTTAAAGAGCTGCTGGACAAGCCCGGGGGCTGTAGAAAAGATTTGTAGAAGAAGAAAATGACTTACTTTTACAAGCCTGAGTAAAAAAAAAAAAAAAAAAAAAGGAGGGGGGGTAAAAAAAAAAAGATAAAATCAAATCTTTGTCACATCTTAATGCAGTGAATAGGCATCACAGGCAAAAAAAACAATAACTGCTCCTGGGGGAGATAGAGAGAGAGAGAGAGACAAGATGCCAGCAGAGGGATAAACAGACATTGTTGCTGGTCCCTGTGCTTTGGATTCATGCCTCAAAGCCCCTCTTTTGTCTCGGAGCCAAACCACTTGAGGTGACCCTCATTCATGCAGTTAAAACAGGAGGGCAGCGCAGGAATGTAGGAAAAACTTAAGTCCTTTGTCGAGTCTGAAAATACCAGATTTGAAATGACCTCTACTGTTCCCCCGGGGGGTTCGACTCTCATTAGCTGCGGCTGCCGCAGTTGGGCCCGAGCAGGTGTGAGCTAAAAGTACCGACTGTTTGAAATCCCATGCAAAATAAGGCTCCAATCTTTCAATCACCGCCGTATTAATGACCAGAAACCTATATGGCGTGTGTTCTTTCTCCAATGTCATTCATGCAATTTGCCGGCGTACTCAGCCACTTCTTAATCTCAGAAGACTTGAAGAGATTCTCATTGTTGTACAGTGATTGCCTGTCACACGTCACTGCTGTAATTTGTGATTTTTTCACAGCCGCTGGGAGGTGAGGAGAGAAACATTGGAACCCTATGATTAAAAATACCCCGCATTAGGATCCAAACCACTTATTCTAGTTTGTGAAGATTTCATGGGCAAAGAAAACAAAAAAACTCATTTCGAGTTATCTAGCTGTCAGGATGAAAATAGCTGGTTGCTTTTTATTTTCCCTTATGGTAAAGAACATGTAGCTCTTTGGCCGCATTCCCACTCAAGCTAAAGTCCACATTCAGTCCAAGAGTTGTGGATATACAAAGGCTTTGTGGTTTTTAAAAGCGTAAAACATGTTGAGACATTTGCTGGTAGTGTTCAGGAATGCTGAGGACAAATTTCCCAACGCTGGTGTCCTCCTGCCTCATTTCTTCCCTACTTTATCTTTGTTTGGAATTATTCTTTTACTTTTTCACTTAAAATCACAGCTTTTGTCTCTCTCTCTCTCTGCCCCCGGGAAAGGAGGTGATACTCCCTGCCCACAGACTCATATTACAATCCGATGACACCCTTTGCTTTGGGAACGAGCACCAGACGAGGCAAACTAAAGTGTAATGCTCTACTTTTGATGCATCTGCAATACTGCAAGGGCGATGCAGAGACTGAGAGAGAGAGAGAGAGAGAGAGATGCTGACGACTATAAAATACCCAGCATCTAACAGAATAAAATTAATAAAATAAAAATCTCCCGCGCTGTAATCTCATCTCTGTGCTTTTGTAGTTCTCTGCGTGGGGACTGGCCCAAGGTTTACTAATAATAAGGAGAAAAAATATATATATATATATTTTTTTTTTTTTCATATCTGGAGAGCAGCTTGAGTGAACGCAGAGCAACATCGACACCAGGAGGAATGAATAAAGGCTGAATCAATAAAACATCTAGTGGACTAAAATTGGAACAGGCGTGCATCCGTCTTTAAAGAAACACATATCTGCGTGATCTGAGCCAAAGAATATGCACGGGCCTCGGAGTCTGTGTACTGTGCATCTGGCAAACATCTAATACTTTAAAGATCAAATTATTTAAATCCAAAAACCCCTCATGCACACTGCCTGCTATTGCCTCAAAAAAAACTCCTAGTTTTTAAATAGCAAATTATTCTAAATTGCTTCTCTGTTGCCATGGATACCCCCCTCCAAGCCCCCCCCCACCCTCTCGCCCCAATACCAATCCCATTGTGCAATTACATTAGACTGCCATAGCACGGTGAGGTATTAAAAAATCCGTAAGAGGCAGAAATGGAGAGAGAGATAGTGAGATGCGATGTTTTTCTGTAACAAGAGATCACGTAGGAAACCGGCAAGATTAAATATGTAGGAGCTGTTAAAAGGCGCTGACCTGTATAATGAAAGAAACAGCATGAAGTGCATGGCAGGGAGTGGGTGAGAAAGAGAGAGAGAGAGAGAGGGGGGGAGTGTTGTGAGGAGGGGGGGGCAGAAAAGAGAAAATGGCACAGAAGCAAAAGGCAGTCTATTTCAAGGTTATTGATGCCATCTTTTTTCATGACCTCATTTTTAATTCAGAGCGCTGGGCCCTGACAGCTAATCTCGGGAAACGGTTTAAATAAATATCATTAAAGCTTCCCCCCGTAGCTGCAGACCTTGGCTTGGACATTTCTGCATTGATTTTCCCCCTGCACACTAATGAACGGCACTCTGTGACTGAAAAACAGCAATGTTGGGAAAAAGAAAAAAAAAAGACAATTAGCTGAGGTTATCTTCCGTTCAATTCCAGCTCTGTAACTCCATTACTAAGTGATTACCGCCTTCTCCTGGACAGCATAAATATAATAATTACGCTGCCGGGCTCCATGTTTCACAATAACATCTCCAAGGAAACCGGTTGGTATGATTTTACCATTAGGGCTGTAAAGGGATAATGTGTGTAATTGCAAATCAGAGCTGAACGCTTATGGATATTTTGCAGTCTTTAACCCGAATAGCACCAAGTAAGCAAAGACTATCCACTTCATTTAAAGACATTACTCCTGAGATAATGTTTTCTTTCCTCTCTTATTAGTTTAAGACTTTTTTTTTTTTTTTTTCTTTCCTGCTCTCCTCTGGCCGGATGAAAAAAAAAATCAGAAGTGAAACGTATGGCGTGGTTCCACTTTGTATACTGTACATTGTCTCTGCTGAATTATATTTTCTGTAGCACACTGACTAATGATTAAAGGTGGAAACAAAGACGCCTCCAGGGAACAAACACACACTTGAGCGAGCCCACAAACAGCCTCATTCATCATGCGCAGAGAATGGCCGTGTTTGCTGAGTTAATACAATGAAGCTAATTGCCCTCCAAGCAGCCCAAACACCGAGGCTCAGCTAAAATGATTCCCCTGAATGGAAACTTGCTCAGCTTCAGCTGATCTCTCTCACACACACACACACACACACACACACACACACACGCGCGCCATCATCCCCCGCCCCTCCCCTCGCACACCTCCGCTCTCTGTCAGCCTGATATTCACTGCAGTCTGTGGATATTATTGCTTTGTATTGATTCAGCATTATTTTCTCTCAGCTGCTCCTCAGTGGCTGGAGCAGGAAAAGGCCAGCGCAGCAGCAGTCACACCTCAGCGCCCTCCCCGCACGGGGCCCGTCCCGTACCTGACCGCCTTCCTGTGGCCACACTTGCACCTTATCCACCCAGGGACTACTTTTCTCTCTGGCCTCAACATAAATCACATAACAAGCACGTCATCCTCTGGAATGCCAGGTGTTTCGAAGAGCAACGTTCAGCGAATCCCTGTTGCAGGGAGTAGTGCCAACCTGAACTGAACAATTAGAGGCTCGTTGTCAGCTTGTGTTCATACACAAAGCGCCCAGCGTTACACTCACAACATCACACATTTCCTGGAATGACCCACGCCCTGCCAACGCCTATGCCTGCAAATTTGCTTACGGCGTGCCATCTGCCCAGCTCCCTTATATGGCACAGCTGGCAAATAAATGTAGGTGGCGACACGTGTGTGTGTGTGTGTGTGTGCATCCAGTTCGTGCGTGTGTGCGTTTCTCTGTTCACGCATGAACCTGCAGCAGCGGGAGAGATTAGCAGAGGGTCGCCAGCGCACAGGAACGACCTGCTTCATGAGCGACTGGTTATCTGTTGTTAGGAAGATCGTATTTGGCATTTGTCTAACCTTGGGAAAACGGATGCATTTGTGTTTGTGTGTGTGTGTGTGTGTGTGTGCGTGTGTGCGCGCCCGTGCGTGGATGTGTGCAAGCAGAGCTGCATAATACCCCGACAGCTCCCTCAGGATCAGATCGACATATTTATTTTGCTTTAGTAAACTTGAGTAGTATCTGACTGATGGATTATACGAATATATTAAACTGGCGTTTTTTTTTCTTGGCTAGTATGCATGGTGGGAAAGGTAGTTTAAGAATATGTGCGTCCATGTAGGTCAGTTAATAATTCAAGACTCTGATGTCATTCTGAGCTTTCCAATCCTCCTCGGCCTGCGTGCCGAGCTGCATGGGTGGAGTTACAGCATAATTGGTTCCACAGTGCCTCGCAACTAATCAATTAATCCTAAAAAAAATAATTGACTCTCATCTCACCATGAATTGATTCGAGTCCGCGTGGGGTGCATTTCTCGATATTATTAAAACTGCATGTGAGAGACGGCGAAGAGGGATTTTTTCCTTCAAACCCTTCCACTCTTGCAACCGCGAGTCTTCATGAATGTGTGAGCGCACCGACTGCCTCTGAAGATCAGTATTTGTCATGTGGCGTCCAACATTTTATCATCCTATTCGATGCAGCTGCGAGGGAGTTCACTCACCTCAGCCAATGCAAACTGGTCCACGTGCACACACATAACTGCGATGTGTCATATAGAACAGCCGGACACAATAACTCACCGCTCGTAGTGTCTCCGTGTACACGTGGCGGCACTTGTGCTGCTGGGGTTCCCGCCCAATTCATCATATACATGCTTCCACTGTCTGCGCACCGTGATCTGCAGTGACAGAAGACAAGATGGAGAGAAAGAAGTGAAAAAAAAGGGTGAAAATCAAGCATATGGTAGAATGAGGAAAATTGAAGAAAAAAAACATGAGAAAGAAAAACTTCACCCCCCCCCCAAAAAAAAAAAAAACTATAAGTGGTTGACATCATTTTGAGGTCTCGGGGAGTAACTGAGTCATGATGTTCCAGTTATTGAACCCTCAACACTCAATCCTCTAACATAATAAGCTGACGGAAGACAAGATGGAGAGAAAGAAGTGAACAAAAAAAAAGGGTGAACATCAAGCATATGGTAGAATGAGGAAAATTGAAGAAAAAAAAACATGAGAAAGAAAAACTCACCCCCCCCCCAAAAAAAAAAAAAACTATAAGTGGTTGACATCATTTTGAGGTCTCGGGGAGTAACTGAGTCATGATGTTCCAGTTATTGAACCCTCAACACTCAATCCTCTAACATAATAAGCTGTGTTAACATCATACAGTCACTTGTTCCTGCTATAAACCCCTTATCCCATAACAAATGACAGGCCACGACGCATAACACACAACTCCAGGCAACTAACAAAGCATCAACACAATCACCAGATAATCAGCTGAAGATATATATATATATATATGTATATATATATACATATATATACATATATATACACATATGGCTTTTTAAAAGATGTGAGCTCCAATTATAGGATCTGTGTCCTGTTTAAGGCCCTGGCTGTCTGTTTGGATCACATTATATCAGCGGGGCTAATGAAGAATCAGGCGTGACCAATGCACTTGACGACTTAACATCAAACACTGACTTCACGCAGGAAACACGTCGCACCGCGCACGGCCAGTGAATAATTGGCAGGTAAGGCTGCCAAGTTAAAAGCCCCAACATTGTACGCCATATTTCTGACTCACGCTGGGTTTGTGTGTGTGTGTGTATATAAATATATATATGTGTGTGTGTGTGCGCGAATATCACTTCTCCGACATGGGGGGAAAAAAAAGGCCGATTTGACCAATTTCCTTCTGACCAGTGTAGAGCTGTGGAACATGTGTTTTCCACTCAAAGGGGGGGGGGGGGTTGAAACAATGGCAACGTTTTTGCTAAATGTGGCTCGGAGCAAGACTTTCTACTTGGGAAAATAGTGCCTGACCTCAAGGGGCAAAAGGAGGGCAGAGAAAGAAGAGAAGGAACGCGAGAGAGAAAGAGAAGGAGAGGAAGGCGGGGGGAGAGGAGGGGCAGTGAAGAGAGAAAAAAAGATTGCAGGAGGAGAGGAGGGAGAAAGAGGGGGAGAGAAAGAAGAGAAGGAACGCGAGAGAGAAAGAGAAGGAGAGGAAGGCGGGGGGAGAGGAGGGGCAGTGAAGAGAGAAAAAAAGATTGCAGGAGGAGAGGAGGGAGAAAGAGGGGGAGACGGACCAGGGGAGGGAGGGACCCTCTCGACAGAAGAGAAGGAATATATTGCCACATATGTGAATACTTACCAACTCATATCCTCCAAGTTTCTGAGCGGCCTGAAACATGGTCCAAAGGTTGACTGTGGGAGACAGAAGACAAACAAGGCAGTCAGGACTCTGGGAAAAGGACCCGGGCTCAAACACACCACGTCATGTACAGTCATTACACCAGAGAGAGGCAGGGGAAAAAAAAAAACCCAGAGCTGCAGGAAGTGCTCCGATCCGGGACGCTAAAATACTCAATTACGAGCTGAAGTCATTCACTTGTGTTTTATGTACTTGAATAGCGAATAACTCATTATGCTGAAGGGGCTCTTTTCAGAGTTTTGCATTAGGCACGTTATTGGATTAGCGCTAGTGGTAATACTGATGTATTGATATGTCTATCCTGTTTCAAATGCATAGCTGCTACACACCTTCAATTCGCCAAGAACCCAGGAAACATTTCAATTAAAATAGATCAAGGCTCAGTACAATGAAATACATGTTAGTGGCGTGAATATGATCAAATAAACAGTACAGAATTACATTTAGTTAATAGGACCACCGCAAGGAAGGTAGGTCTGACCCTAGCTCTACGCTTCAGTTGAAATAATGTAGAGAGATATTGAGTGCTTGTAAAATCTGATATGTGAAAAGGACCTAACCTTCAGTTGCAGCCTGCAGGTATGAATGAAAACCATTACAAGCATCAAACACTTGGCCACATGCTAAAAATTGGGTTTGAACTCATGCAAATTCATTTGCATTGATTTGGCCGTGCAAATACCCCCTGACACGCCACATACGCCAAGCTTTGTGTAACAATCCTAAAAATAGTCTTTTTTTTTTTTTCTTTTTTTTTTAGAAAAGGCTTCAAACGGCCGTCTGTCTTTGAGAGAAAAACATTCCCCACAAAGAGCCACAAATTCATTTGAGGACTTTTTGTGCCAATGACATTTGTATTTGCTTTCTGTAACATCATTGTTTAACATTTTTTATACGAAGGCCTATAAATAAGAGAAGGAGGCCTCGCCTGGGGAGAAATCCATCAAAATTCAATCTGTGCGTACACAAAGCCTTGCATTTGTCAAAATGACATTTTCCTATCTCCGCATTTGACAGCATTGATTTTTTCCTTCCCTCCACACTGCGACCGTTGTCAATGCACGGCTGGAATAACAAAAGGAGCTGGGTAGGTTTTTTTTTTTGTTTTTTTTTTTCTTTTTGAACGGAGCACTCGGGTGTATTGTGCCGGCTGACTGCAGAAACAGAACGCCGGTCTGTTTAACTAGCTTGTTATGCATCGACTGTAATTACCACAATGGTGCACGGGACTGGCAGGGAGGAAGAACAGATAAAGGAAATGAGAGAACATGCCATTTTCTTAGATGTCTTGTCATTAGCAATTTCTTTTCTTAATTCCTCTCTATTTGGCAGGGGCAATTATCGGTGAGATAAGGACGACAAAAACAGCAACACAATGCGGCTTCAATGACACACCGATGGCACGGCAATTAGACAACCCGGCGGCAAGACAGGGACAAATTGGAACTGATGTTCACCATCACATGCTGCTGCCCAAGAACTGAGGCGCGCGTGCTCGCACACACACACACACACACAAAGACAGAGTGTGCAAGTTAATCTTGCATACCAAGGACATTCAGATATAGAAAAAGGTAACCACTACTATTGCTGTTGTATTCCTTCTCGGCGCCCTCTTTCATCACCTCAATACGGCAAACTTAAAACCGCAGCTCAATAGTCAATATTGACCAAGTGATAAAAAAGAAATCAAATTGAAAGGCAGCAACTCTCGTTGAATAAAGTGCAGCCGCAGTTTTCCCTTCTCAGACTGTACCGCTCCCTCCAATCTAAAAGCCAACTACAACCCTGTGTCGTTTCTGCGGTGGAGAGTGTGCATTCAGACTCAGTGAATGTGTTGACAGAGGTAACAGGGGAGTCACATTTGTTTTTGAATACCCAGTCAAGAACTGTCGAATGGAGGCCTTCAGTAGACCAGTAAATGATTTATCACCAGCGAAATCATTATTCATTGAGAAAAAAAGTATTTTGTTTATGATTGCCGACATTTTTCTAATCAGAAACCGCGAAGAATGCCGTCCATTTAGAAAAACTGCTTCGGTCAAAAAAAAAAAGGATTCAGCCTTCGCTTCTCAACAAGTGACTTTGAAAGTTAAAATGGCAGACAGTGTAAAAAAGAGTTGTGATTTTGACCAAGGTGGAGTTAAGAGGCTGACTGGTCAGAGATCAGCACCTCGGCTCGGGGATGTTTAATACATAGGACCCCTGAGGTGGAGTATAAATTCAACATGAGGACAAGGCAGGCAAACAAGCGAGCGCGGTCTTGAACCAGCAACATTAAAATCACCGGCTTTAAAATATATAAGGTAAAGGCCGTTCAACGGCATTTTAATCGTTCATAACTCTCCGCTAGGCTTACGAGAAATGGAGCATTTAATAAAATAAACAGGCAAGACTCCACCGCTGAGAGACCAGGAGGAATATACACATAGTCCACGTATGAATTTAGATTGGATCTTTTTGTATTTCGGAGCCCAATCCAAAGGATATTTCCATAGAGCAGCCAACAAAGCACGGTTAGGTCTGTCAAATCATTCAGCCAGCTGTTGCTTTGTTAAACTCCAGAGAAAACTTCCTAAAAAGATTATTACTCAAATGCAACTTGAATAACACTATTTTCAATTTCCATAACAGGAAAGCCAGTTCTTTTGATCACCTAATGCTTTGGTAGCGACTTGAAAAGAAGAATGTGACAACGGCACCTGATTACATCTGAGGGGTTTGTTGTATTAATTATGGTGTGTTTTCCTTTGTTTTGTTTTTTTTTACCCCCCCACCCCCCCTTTTCCTCTTTACATGTGCTGATGTGCGCGCGCTGCCAAGGACGAAAGTTTAAACAGCATGATTTCAGCGTTTAATGAGGGGCTCTCGCTTATGATGTGTCTGCTTTTGAGATTCAAAGCATGCACTGTATGTAAAGCAGTTGGCGCGCGCGGACCTGGACTTTTTTTTTTTTTTTTTCGAGCCCAAACGGAGACATGCCTTGCTGAAGTAAAGCATGTCAGGGATGTGTCTTTTTTTTTTTTTTTTTTCCTCCGCTTTCTCAACGGCTCTCTCTCCGTCTCCCACGACCACACTGACCTATTTAAGCGACGCGTCGGCGGCCCAGATGACAGGATTGTGAAAATACTGCGGTGAGGTTAGCAGAGTCGAGGTGACCACAGCTTACCTTCATCTGAGACTTTAGACTAATGAGTTTTTACTGCACTGTAAACCGTCACTGTTAAATGCCGCCTCCGGTTCAATTGCTGCAATGCAAATAGTTTTAGTTCGATAAAGAGAAAGGGCGAAATCCCCAAATCCTGGGTTTAAGAAGAAAGCGCACCTCCTCCTGCGTCTTGCCGCGGACTTCAAAGGCATAACACAAACGCACCTTTTCAGTTTCAGGAGACCAGACTGTGCCATTTAGGATGTTTACGAGCGTGTTTCTCCTCTGTGCCCCGTGCACACCTCGGAGTGCAAGCTAAGCATCCGACCTATATTTGAAATCTTTTCATCTCGGGCAGACGTGTTTCCCATACATCTGATGTTCTTCTAACACTCTTAGAGGACGTTCTTGGCCTTAGTAGAGTCAAAAAAAAAAAAAACCTTTTGACAAGTGTGAGACGATATTCTCTGCTTATATGAAAGCCAACCCAAACGCGCTCTGACAGCGAACCTCCAGAGTCTTTAACTAACCGGGAGATGTGATCCATCTCAACACAGACAATTATTCTTCTGGTTTATTACTGCTGCAGATTTAATGTGTTTTTTTGGTAGTTTTTTTTACGGTTTAACCGCCATAAATGTAATTTAGAGATTTTGGGCCTGCAGTATTTGGCCGCTTTCCCCATTCCTTTCACTGGAGCCCTTATTTTGTGCAGAGCTAAAACACAATCTGCTGGTGACTTGACTCAAATGCAGCTACTGCTTCCTCAAATGATCACGAAAGGAAAAAAGGTGTGGTTAGATATGCTGATTCGTATGATGGGGGGGGGTTTCCCATGCCCATTTTCACTTTTGTTATATGTATACACACAACCTACAGAGTGCAGTTTCACCATGCAAATCTAAACTGCCTATTGCAAAACGTCAACATACTTGTGTTTCTTACCTATGACCTTAAAATAAAAGGAGATTCTGTGTTTGCACCAAGAGTCTGAATACGAGTTAGTACTTTTATGCCTGATAACAATAACAATACTACTACTACTACTACTAACAACAACAACAACAACAACAATAATATTAATAATAATAATAATAATAATAATAATAATAATAATAATAATAATAATAATAATAATAATAATAATAATAATAATAATAATAATACAAAATTCAAAAAAACAATGGTGTCATCACCTAAATCTCTGAAATAGAGTGAAACATATCCATACAAACTCAACTGTCAGACTGTTGAGTGTATCCCAGAGTGCAACAGTGTTTAAACAGAGCCAGTGAGGGAGCGGAAGAATACGCTGTCCTACTCACTCTGTTTGAAGCCGAGGAAGGGAATCCTCTCGATGGGCGTGTCTCTGTCTTTCATGTACTTGTAGAGCGACACTAAGAAGGCCTGCTCCTCCGCTCGACTCTCCTCTGATGTTTCCTCCTCTTTCTTCTCCTCCTCCTCCTCCTCCTCCTCCTCCTCCTCCTCTTTCTCGTTCCTTTCCTCCTCTTCCCTCTTCCTCTCCCTCTCCCTCTCCCTCGCCCTCGCCCTCACCCTCTCCTTCTCCTCGGCGGAGGATTTCCTGCCGAGGCCGTTGGCCCTGTGTTTGGCGGATGGGATTATTCTTCCATTGGGTACCGTTTTACAGCTGGGTTTGACCTGCGCACACAGAGCGTAAACACATAGTACATTCAGATGAATATTGAACACTTGGAGAGTTAGACAAAGGATGTGAGACGGGCCGGATGACATGCGTTTGGGTTCAAGCGCGAATTCTTCCGGGCCACAGAGGCGGCCTCTCATTGATTATCATCAGGCTCGTCTTGTCATCACAGATTAGGAAGAGATTAGTTTGACTGCAGCTTCAAGGGAGAATTGCAAATATTGATTTATGTGCTCCAAGGTCATAGGGACAGCAACAATGGAAGGTCTTTCACGGTAGGTTATTTCCTTCACTTTGATTATTACAATCAGTGTCGGATAGGGGCTCGATAAGAAGGAGCCCCGCAAAATTCAGAATCAACGATACAAGCATTTGATTTGATTTTTTTTAATGATCAATTTCTTCAAAGACAAACAGATTCCAATGCCATGTAAATTAAGGAATATTTTTTCTTTATCTAAGTTACATGGCATTTGAGTTTTCTGCGTTCATAAGACAAAAATATTCTAAAATATTGTTATTGTTGTCGGAAGAGAAGACACACACATACACGGAGAGTGCGGCTGAATACCAATTCTATATCGACTGAACCGAGATAAACTAATTAGTCGGATGAAAACAAATTAAAGATTAATCATTGAAATCATTTTCCAGTGTAACCAACATTGTTTTTGTTTTTTTGGCACTTTATAGATGAAACACTTAATTCATTATTCAAGGACATTATTGTCTGTATAATGAAATAATACTGAAAAAATGAAAATATTTGAAAAGTGCTTGACCTAGTGTTCCACAGGCATTAAAATGTTTTCCACAATCATCATTTCATCAAACATTTCATGATATAATGACTTTTATGATAAAATCATAAAATGGATTACGTAATAAAAGTTTTATGTGGTTTCCTTAAACAAATCTCATCCCACACCGACTGTACATGTGAACTTTGTCAGTCTGTGATGCAACATGTGGCCTTTACACTCACTGTTTTCTGTACAACTCTTCCTGTGATGCACTTTAATCCTCTGAGGAAAGATTTACAGGAGTTATACCTTATATTTGCATTATTCATCCACACGGTCTAATGTATTGTTGTGTGTATATTATGAAAAGCCTTTTTTTCTGTCATTTATTCAATCCAACGAGTTATTCATCTTCTTTATTACCTCTCACTCGGCTTGTGCTGCAGTAACATGTGAATTTCCCCTCAAGGATCTTATGTCTGATATCATTTTAGACTGCGTTTATTTTTATTTTTTCTTACCTTGGTAGTAGTTTTGCTCTCAGGGCTGCAGGGGTCCTGTGCTGCCACTGCCGCTGACCCGTGTGTTGACCCTGATGATGACCCTTGACCCTGAGCCTGACCCTGGGACTCCCTCCTCTGAGAAATGGACAGCTTCTTCTTCCGAGGTCGCCCTTTGAGGTTGGGAGCTGAGGAAGGAGGAAACGGTGACAAAGAGAGTGTTAATTTAGGTGAAATAGCATGTGCTGCAGTGTGCATTATGTTCCGTAACCCTTTTTTGTTGCCAATATAAGGCTGCCAAAAATTGTCTGTTAATGTTTCTTTTGTTTTTTTTTTAATAAAAAACGATATGAAAGTGAATAACCCGTTCCCCACGTGGGAGCAACGACTTAAAGCTAAAAAGGAGAGAGACTATGATTTCACAGGCCTGCTGTCCTGCAGCTAATTATTTTTTAAACTGGATTAGTTCATTGGGGTAGCGGCATACTTAAATTGCTCCAATGTGCTAGTAAACACAATCCTCAAGTTCCCCTCTCAGGCTGAAGGAGAAACTACATTCAAATTCAGACAGATGCATTTTTAAGATTTCGCAGGAGGACGTCGTAACAGTCAAGCAGTTAGTGTAATACTGTAAATGAAAGATGCTGGTTAACCCACAAACCCACCGAGGGGAATAAATTCTAAACAAACAATTCCCGCTAAGAGAAACATTTGGTGCAGAGGCAACAAAAAAGTCTGGGCTTTTTTTTTTTCTTTTTTTTTAATGATTTTTCACCACCACAGCAGCACATGTAACGCCACCATGTTTTGTCTTGTTTTTCACAGCACGGCTCGCAGAGTTGTTGTCAGTCATCGGCGAAATACAGAATGACATTACGCTATATAGCACCTCCGATGTACTGATGGTGGCAGATCTATTTTTGGCTCCTGTCTGGTTAGCGCGCTCGCCTCTTAACGCCGTTAATTAAAAACACGTGAATCTGCCTGATAGGAGCTCATTGTTTGAAAGGCTGGCAGATATAATTGCTCAGTTCACGTTACACACACAATAAAGTATTTAAGCCCTCCAAGTCCTTTGTACACCCACGTTTACGTCAACCGACAGCAGTAATGTAACTGCTTGGCAAAGTGCCCTGCCTTCCACGCAGCAACACAAACACAGATAAGCTCAAAGGAGGGAGGGAGAGAAAGAAGAAAAGGGAAATATATATATATATATATATATAGAGAGAGAGAGAGAGAGAGAGAGAGAGAGAGAGAGAAACTTCAAATAACCCGAGTTCAGTCACGTACATTTCGCAGCGTTCCTTCTTTCCAGCTGCAATGACAATTAAATCACATCCAAGGTTGTTGCCCGCCAAAAAGGAGTCTGTGATTATTTTTGTCGGATCAAATTCCCATCGAGAGAAAAATGTTACAATAACAGCGGCGCTGAATAAAACTAAGAGGCAGTCATTAAAAAAACAGGGTAAAACGATCACAACTCGGCAACCCATCACTTGGCGGTGTTATTATTATTTTTTTTTGAACAACCGCTACTCTGCGGAGAAACCGGGCAGGGAAAAAATTCCAAGGGCATTTGTTGTGCATTTGTCATCCCTTTGGCACCAAAGAAAAACAAGTTTTCAACACTGTAATCTTGACTCGGTAAGCACTGGGTGTGTTTTCTTTCTTAAATGCTGCACACTGTGCCACTTTTCATTCCGCCAATTACCCATTAATCCCGTTTCATTTTATAAACCCTATAATTTGTCTATACTGCTGTGTTAAATTTTAAAGGGATAGACACCCAGGCACTAAATGGGTAGATAATGCCACAGATCGTAAGATTCATAGCAATGAGGGTATTTTCTGCAGCGCCGGCTGATGTTAAAAATATATGGTAGATTTTTTTTTTTTTTTTAATAACTGGCGACATGGTCTAAAATAAACACTGCGTCGGTCTGAGTGAGGTCACGCTCTCTGTTTTTAGTCCCATCACTCACCCTGGGACACCCTACACTCCGTTGCATAACCTGTCTGTCTGTTTACATTTCTCGCCGGGGTCAAATACTGCTGCATAGGAAAATACTGCAATTACAGCAAAACCGTGCTGCATCACACACACACACACACAGACACGATGAGGCGGCACGGAGCGAGTTCAAATGAATAGAATTATTGATGAAGGACGACCTGAAAACAACCCAGTTAGATATTAGTGTGAACCGGGCTCGGAATGACGCATCGGTGTGTTTGTTGTAGACATGCAGAATAAAAAGGCACACAAGGTCAAGTACAGACAATGTCTCTCTGTGTCGCACAGACCTTCTGATCCGCTCGCTATTTTGGCTGCGAGTCGCATAAGGGAGGAGTGTCGGCCTTTAGAATAACACAGCGAAAATCAAACACAGACGGACTCTAGGAAAGATTGATTTTCTAGAAAGGGGGGAAAAAAAACAAACAAAACAAAAAACAAAACAGACATTTATAGTCTGTCGAGAAAAACAAAACGAAGCCAGCATCACAAGACAGTGATTTCATAGCACCCTGGGATATGGGATATTTTTTTTTATCTCCCTGTGGGCATTAAGTGTTTTTTTTTGTAAGTCCACTAGGAAAGAAACAGATCATTTAAGTATATGTGACGCTCCCCTCGACAAGCCGAAAACGGAGACTACGCTCATACGCCAAATATGGCCGCAGAACTGAGCCAAGCCCTTTTCTTCCCATTGAGTGGCTTATTTCTCTCTCCGTGGTTTCCTGCTTATCTGGGTCACTGACGTGACTTCGAAAACGTGCCTTGAGGTGACCAGAGGACTTTGTCTAGTCCCCTCACAAAGCCCGGAGGGATACCTCTTGCGCACACACACACACACACAGGTAAGGGGTATACCACGGGGTGTGAATCAATCACGTCTCGTCACCCGGCACAACCCTGAGCCAAGGAAGTCACCGTGACTCCAGCAGCGGGACGCACAGCGTGACGACTTGATCTCCGGATGCAGCCCGGCGCCCTGGGCGGCGTTACAACCGCGGCTAATAATTCCTCTCCCCTCGGATCAAATTAAACACAGCCCCTAATACCACCGTTTCATTGCCATTCCGTTGATATGGACGATAATGAAAAACTCATTAGAGACGGCCCGGGAAGGGTTGTGACAGTTCTATGCATCAACAGAGTGGAGCCACGGGGAAGCACAACAAAAATGGACCGATTGATTGAGAGGCTGCTGGGAATGGAGAGACATATCAAGCCGACTGGAGAATTCAACTGATGGATGCCTCGGCCGATAACATTCACAAAATTGACGGAGGAAAAAAAAGAGAGCGAGCTCGGTATCTACATGTGCTCATTTAATGACCGTCTCTGTATAAAAGAAGAGGCGGTTTGAGAACCAAAAAAATAAAAAATCTTGAAAGCAGATAGGCAACGGTTGCTCTGGTTACGCACTTTTTTTTTCTTCTCATATTTGATCAGGCTAATTAATAGATAAATGAAATGAGCAGGGATCCAAAAAATGTTTGATGTATGTTGATGGCATCGCAGCCAAATGATCCGTTCATTTTGCAGTTTTCGACTAACACAACTCTCACAACTACACACCTGTTTATCAGCTGTTAGCCGCAGCAGAGGTAATGGGGTCAAAGGTCAGTGAGTCAACTACTGAAATATCTCTCGACAACTATTGAACACACCGGCACAAATTTTCCCGTGAATCACTTAAAGTATTCTATGACATTTTCCTCTGACAACGCATCAGGTGCACACTAACCGTTTTGAGTGGCACATCTGTCGGCAACTGTCGGAGATACAGCCATGAGCTTTGGTACACACATGGATGTTTCTCTCGGGATGGAGTGTGATTCAATGTTTCCGGAGCTGCCGTCAGGTCAAAATTGTTAATTGGTCTAAAAATTTGATTTATGACCATGAACGTTTGAAAATAGCTCAGGTGCAGGAGAACTAATCCGTATCCGCCCAAGCTGTGATTAGTGCTGGGCGCTAATTAGAAAAGGTTAGAACATATGGCTATAAACTCGTAGTCTTGTTAACTGGTAGAAACCAGTTGTAAGTGCCTGCTCATTTGAGTCACAGTAGGAAATATGAGGCTGTGTATATATATATATATATATATTTACAAATTTAAATCTAAAATAATTCACATTGCGATTAGAAGTGTACTAATGACCAACAACACAGCTCGGGTCCAACATAAGCTGATAATATAATAAATACATAAATAAATATAAATAGATATATACAGTACATACGGAATTATCGAGTCATAATGACTGAATGTCATCAGTCGGGTACAAATTCAATGTTCATCTCTTTAAAGACGCAACACTGAAACTCATCAGTTATGAAATAGTGTGATGAATGTGAATTTCATCCCCCAGACAAACTGTGACGGACTGAGTTGAGTAAGAGAGAATCTATCATCTGCTTTTCCATTAAAAGAAAAACTCCCACTCACGTCCTCACTCAAACTCCTAATTCTACAGTTTAACTCTGACTTCCTCCGAGCGTAATGAGGTCCAAGTTCAAACACGAAGGTGAGCGAGGAGGAGGATGAGTGAGCCATGACTAGAACAAGCAGCGCCGGGTGAAAAACATGTTTTGACATAGTTTGTTGTCTCACTGGGTTGCAAATTCACTAAAGGCCCGACACCCACTCGGCAATTATCAGCATAGCTCGCAGTCAAAGGTAACATTCGTGTGGCAATTCAAGTCGGTACAGTTTCTCCCTCGGGGCAGAACTGATTTTCTACACGATACAGGACAATTTTGCAATCATAATATTCATCATTTGCCCTTCTAAATAAACAAATTATTTCGGATGCCATTCCAGTGAGGTAAGCAGCTCAGGGTCATTGACGAGTAGAGTTACATTCCCTGCTCCGGTAATATTGTTTTAGTGATTTTAGTATGTGTGAAATGGTCATAGGGGAGATTACTTTTTGGGATTTTTTTTTTTTTTGTGAAAAGTCATCTGTGAAAAATGGTCACCACAATGGCTGCAGCTCCAGGACAAATACCGTTTGTCTGTGCGCAGGTGAGCTGAAATCCTGCCCCCGGGTTGAGTGTGTGTATGAAACTATACCTTTGAATACGCCCACACACAGACAAAGCAGGTCACCCAAGTCCAACAGACAGGATTACAGTTGTACGCTGGAAATTTACAGTCACTCGTAAAACATCAGGCGCCATGACAGGCACCGAGCAGATGCATTCCCGTGAGTGTGAAGAAATGCTTCCGTAATGAAGCAATGACTCTGACGGAAAGAAAAGTATTTTAAATAGAACACAAAACATTCGTTAGAATTAAACTGAATAAAATACCATTAAATGCCAGCTGCCAGCTTGCAAAAGGAGAGAGACGTAAATAAAACCCAACAAATAATGAATAAAACATAACAAATCCTGCTACACAAACGCCCTCCGCTACAACCCCTGAGACACAGACTTTAATCTGTGGAGCAGCGGTGTGTTAAACGTGTGATCAGTGAAGTGATATTACACTTTGGTGGAACATTTTGACTCCACTGGAGGCGGGCTAGATGTGACCAGGGAGGCAAGCGTACCGGGGAGAATCAGAGAAAGAAGGCAACGAGAACATTCACAAACAAAAACATCAAAGATCTCGCAGGCTGGAGACACTTGGAGTATTTCTGCTCAAGGACTACAAGCTCCTGACCACAGTTTCCATAAGAAACTGTTTTTTTTCTGCAGCTCCTACCCAAACACCTGGTCTGATGTTTTCTTTTCAGAGATCACAGTGTACCAGAATCTGACTCTGATTAAAAGCTTTACGCAACATTTTGCAGGTTTATTATTTTTATTATTATTACTACTACTACTACTATTACTACTTCCCTTCTTCTTCTTGTAATAATAATAATAATAATAATAATAATAATAATAATAATAATAATAATAATAATAATAATAATAATAATAACAATAATAATAATAATCATCATCATCATCATCATCATCATCATCATTATTATTATTATTATTATTATTATTATTATTATTATTATTGACATTATCATTATTATTTGCATGACATTTATGCCAAACTTTTTGTTCTTAAGTGAGATGCTTGAAAGACGCAGACCTGTGATATAACCATTTGGAGTGAATAGCCTTTTTTCTGTGTCGCGCTGCCGTCTGAAACCAAAACATAGTCGGATGATTTTCCATATGCAAAGTGGTCAGTATTAACACCCCTCCCCCCCTCGCCGTCATGTTGTTGCTGACTGTAGCCACCGCTGCATTTCACATACTGATATCAGGCATTTTTGATGTGCTCATAATTCTCACTGTGTCACATCTGACAGCAGAGTTATTCCTCTGTTCCTGCGCTCTGGGCACGTTTGTGCACACAGTCATTTTGAGACACACTGACCGCACACACACACGCACGCACGCACACATAAAAATTAATGAACAGCCATACTTCAAGCATTTCCATCACCGTGATCATCAGAAATAACACAATGTGCCCACGGAGTGAGACAGAGTGTGTAGGTAGGCAGAGTACACTGTTTTTATTAATCATCACCGTAGGTTGATAGATGATACAAGTGCTAATTAATTTCTCATAATTATACAGAGAGAGATCACCACTGATAAACTGAATAGAAAAAAAAACAACATTTAACAGCCGTAAGTAAAGATGCAGTGATTTATATTAAATCAATCTCAGGGGGACTCGACATCAATAATACAGTAACTGTTGTGTTATTTTCCTGCCTCCCCCCCCTGTATAAGAGACAGTTTTTCCTGCCCCCCCCCCCCCCCCCGTGAAAATACAACTGCAACATATTCATCCCTCCTGTGGCTCGGAGCTATTTTCTGTTTAATGAGAAATACATTTTGCTCCTTCTTCGGCATGACCGTGGATACTAGTTAATGTTTCAAAAAACACATCCAGGGTTGTTGTTTTTTTTAGACAACAATAACAACAACCGCTACACCACATCAAATATATAAATATAAATATATATATACGTATATATACACGTGGTGTGTTTTGGAGACAGCACCCGTACCAGGAAGTCTTGTCCTGACTACTGACACACAGAGAATCACTGTAATGCGAGGCTATTAGAGCATGAGCCCGAGTAAAAAGGCGGGGATTAGTCCGGCTTGTTAACAACAGCCCCTGAGGTGCAGCACACTCATCCACAGGTCCTCAACAGCTCCGGGTAAACACACCTTTTGAACCACACAACACCTTGATCTCCTCCGCTCCGACCTCGTTCTGAGGGCAATTCAACCCAGTCCTAAACCTTTGTTTTGTTTTTTTCACATGTCCAAATTTGTTTTGGATTTGAGGGGTTTTGTGTTCAGGGTTTCATCTTCCTCAATAAAATGGAGGTCAGTTGAATTTCGCTGAAGGTGCTTATTCATTTCATTTAATTATTATTTTTTTTCTGGGGGAGCAGAGAAAGTTCAAATCAACCTTTGTTAAGTGTAAAATAAAATGTTCACTCGGCTTCTAGCTTTGTTTGCGTTTCCACTAACTCCTGGGGGAAATATCTGGCATTTAGCTGCTAAACGCTCCTCTATGTTCATCAGCAAGCTGCGAACTTTGTGCGTCTGTTGTTTAGTTCTGGGCAGAGGGTTTGTCAGATCTTTTTTTTTTTTTTTTTTCGCTCTCTCGCCTGAAAACAGCTGCTTGCTGCATCTGGAAACGAGTTTAAGGAGAACAGAGAGAATGAAAGAGTAAGCCCATGCACTGAACGATGCTTAAACACCAGATTGTGGAATCGGGTGATAATCTCACCCCATACTATAGTCCGCATCATTTGAATATTAAATCATATTGATTGGACCCCATCTGCACAAAAGAAATGACTCTCATCAGTTACTGTGGATTAGACATAGAAACAAGGGCACTGTATTTTCAGACCAATTTCAAAGCTACTAGCCCCACCAACTACTTTCCATTGACCGCCATTATTATGAGGTGAAATCAGGAATCCCCTGAACAAATTAAAGCAAAACTTACTGCATGAACAGTGGTAAAAGTGAGGAAAAGAAATATTTTCCTGTTTGTGTTGGTTTTTATGCGTCGCACAAACTTACTCTCATTGACCATTGACCATGCATGTGTTCCGTATAAATGGAGGCAGAAAACACAGGAATCCTCGTGAATATACTATCTCCAGATCTCCTGTCCTCTCACACTCCGTTTCACCCTATTTCCCAAACCCATCATTTTTTATACAAATACGGCATTATAGCGACTGCAGTTTGTTTTTATTTTCCACAGCCACGACTGACTGACAGCTGTGTGTGCATGCATCATTATCTCTCTGGCAGAGCCTGTCTGCTGCCGTAGCCCGTGGCAGACCTCAATCACACAGTATTAGAAATGACTTCAGTTTCCATGCGGGTGCCGCACTTTGGCAGGCTGCGGGTGTGCAACACATTACATGAACCGAGGGGGATAAAGGTGAACCGGTTGTCCTGCTCGTCTGGCGCTGCAGACATGTAAAGAAAAAAAAAAAAAAGGCGGCCAATGGCAGCTAACAAGTTCATTTGACTTAGCTGGCAGACACCAGGACGTAATGAGTGAGAGTGTCGCCGATAATGTTCCGGTTCTCCGAAGCACTTACTGAGGCTAATAAAGTGGATCAACGAGAATAGAGAAATAAAAAATAAATAAAATGCATCTAATTGGACTTAAAAAAAAAATCCACTACACATCGAAAAGCAAGTCAAACGCGCGTGTTATAATTAAATTGGAAAAACGGGAGTCATTATCTCCTTAATGGTTATGTTTGCAGGTGTGACTGAGTACAAAACGTAAAAAGGAATACTAAATCACTTCGAGCCTTAATTTGATTCTCGTTGAGGTTTAAAATGCTGCTCAGGTCTGAAGTCGGAGGTTTTTAGAACACAGTCAGGTAATAAGATCCAGGGTAGCGGCTCTGTGCTAATGCTCTAGTAAGATAGCGCGCAGTAGATCCATCATGTTTATAGATTGATGTCCTCCTCTATAGCCTCTGTGAATATAACAAGATTACTTCCAATTGCATCTAAATATGAGCTGTTTTCTTTTTTTTTTTCCCCCATGCAAACACAATGCATGACAAAACACTGGGTGCGGGGATGTGGAATAAAGAGACTCGCTTGCCATTTTAGAAGACAGCCCACCACCCGGGCTATTATCTGCTGTTTATATTCTAATGTGTGACTACACTGTCAAAATGCTGCCTCTTTGTGTTAATCCCGACAATTTTTAAATTTAAATCCTGCAGCACCGGGAGAAATACATCAATTCAAAGTGAAATCAATCCTCTCTTCTCCACGTTTTTTTTTTTTTTTTTTTTTTGACTCTCTCCCACTCCTCGGCTTCTCGCGTCTGCTTCTCTTTCCGTTCTGTAATAACTAAGCGAGCAGCAGTAAATGTAATTACTAAAAGGGGGTGGGAGGAGGGGGGCTCGGATGTGTGTGTGTGTGTGCATGATTTCTATCCAGGCACAAACAAAATGCGACATTAAAAAGCTATTATCAGAAAAGGGAACATTTTGTCAGATGTATGGCCGAGGCCAGCTCCTGCCATATGCTTGTGGAGACGGGGATGACAAGTCAGGTAGTAATTATCAATCATCATCAGGAGAACCTGTCAAAACGCTAGGCTGGGCACGCTCTGACTGGCGTTGCCATGGAGACAAGCCCACATCCCAGTGAGTGTGTGTTTACCAGGACATTAAAAATACTCTCCCCTATTTTTATCTCACACAGAAAATTGTGAAAAATCTGTCTTTCAGCTTCTTTAAGCCTTGAGCTCTGAATAAGAAATAAAAAAAAAATGTCTCGGTGTGTGTGTTAAGGATTTCCTGCCAAGCCATACTGGGAGAAAGAGTTTTTTTTTCTCAGGGATAGAAGTGAGGATAGTTTTGGTTGAGGTTTAGGGTTTTGGTTCTACACCCATTTCCTAGCCTTCTGGATCAGGCACGCAAGGGGTTACAATTTACATATGCAAATGTCATATCCTCACCGCAGCAATATTAGGATAAATGTGTGTGTGTGCGTGTGTGTGTGCACATACATGATGTATTTGCCAGTAATGAGCTCATTCTGTGAGCGTACTGCTGCTGTACACAGACTCTCCATTCAGTCTGTCATTGTTAATATTCCTCAGCTGAGGAAAGAGGACATTCTCCCAAACCATCAGGACTATGTCAGATTCAATGTTACACTAACCCGTTGTTGTTGTTTTTTCCTCCAAAGCCTTCTACAGTTTCCCTTTTTGATGCAGCAGATGCCCACCTTTCAATTTCAATGTTTAACATACCTGGCGCTCAAAAAGACAACAAATAACGTTTCCAATCAGTCTACAGTTCCTTTCATATCTCTCCTGATCACACACGAGGGACGTTTCTGGAACCGAGTCAAATATTACTCACAACAATGGCTCTTTCAGATGACAATCAATTTCCAAGTGACCTCAATCCATTACCCTCTCAGAAATCTGGATTATTTTCACTTAAATCACCATCTGAAAATTAAATACATAAGCAAGTCAACATGAGAGCAATTTGGGGGAGAAACTGACGTGAGTGCAGGGTGATTTTTCCTGCTTTATTATTGCAGTGATTTGGAGAAAAAAAAACAAGGGTAGTGTTCTTAATTCATTATTTGTGCGCCGTTGTGCATGCTCCCCCTGGGGAGAAGCAACATTACTCTTTCATCAGATCAAATGAAGCGTAGCCATGCCGTTCCAGGAAGAGCCAATTAAACTGTTCAAAGAAGTTTATTATTGCGAGGGATTATGAAATCATTCTCATCGGATTCATTGTGTTGTGTGTGTGTGTGTGTTACGACGGGGGTGTGAATGTGTGTACTTTACCACTGCGCAAACTCATAAAGGCTGTCGAGTCAAAGCTTTCCATTTGCAAAGTAAATAGGAAATTATGGTACGCGGTCACACTCTTATATGTTTTACAAGAGAAATTTCCCTAACTTAATTTATTGTCCAAATAAGATGTAATTACAGGCCCAACGTCATTTTGTTTAAATTTGTTCTCTTCTTTCATCCTCTCCTACTTTTTCTCTCTTTGTTCTGCCCACCCCATGTGATCGCCTCATGATGGTGGCGTCGCCTGTTAAGAACTTATTAACACACATCAGATTTGAGACACGGCTGGGTTTAATCTTAACCCAGATCCACTGACTGACACATGCAGTGAGGAATGCAATGACCTCTGACCCCGGAGAGTTGAATAATTTCCCCCCGTATTCAGCCCAGCGCACACACACACACACACACACACACAGAATATGCAATGATGGCACAATAAAAAAGACTGGTGTTGGCTTGAGCCCTCCAAAACATTTTTCTTTGTGTCTATTTGATCTATAATAACTCACAGCTGTCAGGACTAAATTAAAACAAATACACTACAACACAATAAAGGCAGTAAATAGCAGACAAGTGAATATGTCGCCTTTCAAGGCTATTGCTCCAGGGGAGGAAATGAAAAATAAATCAATTTTTTTATAAATGGACCGTCCCAAATACAAACACACCCTGTTGTTCCAGAAGTGCAAAATGTAAAACAGAGTCAACGTTATATAATGTAGAGGATTTGCCATTAAAAAAAAAAAAAACGGCATAACCTTCAAACACTTCCACATCATTGATACTGACAGACTGCAGCAACAACTCAGCAGGACCGGGGCTTTAAAAAAATACAGTATTTCAATTTTGGCTTTTGGAGAGAGAGAGAGAGAGAGAGAGAAACGGAGCTAGAGAGAGAAGGAAATAGAGAGAGGGAGAGTGAGGGGAGAGAAGGAGGGAGAGAGGGAGAGATGAAAGGGAGCAGTGGATAAGCTTCAAGGCTTATCCTATTCATTACTGGAGGAGAAAAAAAATCACAGCAACGTCCTATAAATAAATGAATGCCAGGATAAACACGGGGCCTATACATCAATAAAACATATGTATTCTAATAGATCACGCTCTAGTTACACTTGATGGGATTGAGTCGGCCAATGAGCCCAATCAGAGGGACTTTATCATTTTGAAAAGCTACACAACATTAAGCCATGCTGATTATACATCATTATCATTCCCATAACAAAATAGGCCAATGGATACTTTTATCTTTCTGTTCATTTTCTTTTTCTTGTTTATATGCCAAATTTGGATTTTAGGAGTGCTCTCAAAACAATCTCAGCAAACACAACAAGCTCCCTCCTGTTCTTAATTTTCTAAGAAGGTGCTTATTTAAAAAAAAAAATCTAATCCCTGATGCAGTTGCCAACAGTGACATTGATTAAGCAGACTTTCATTCGGCGTAATTTTTGAAAAAAAAAAAAAAAATGGAAACATCAATCAAAGTCATCCGGCACGATGTAATCCTCACTTTGTTACTGTCATATACCAGCGGCGTAACAACGATTTTTGACGTCACTTAAGCTACAAAAGCTCTTTTCAGAAACAACAGCCGGCAAAGCGAGCCTCAACCTGCAGACCTGAGAAAGATGTCTGACATTTCAACGCAGCTACAAGGCTGCATTCATGAGCCGTTCCTCCACCGGCACACACAGACTTTGTAAACAGCATCTACAGTTACACCTGATGAGTCAGACGCGTTCTAGCCAGGTTGCAACATGCTGTTGTGCATTTTATATTTTTTTTATTAGGGACGTTTGGGGAGCTGCATCATAACTCACATCTGTGATTCTGTGAAAATATGACTCACAGCTACAAACACCCCATTTTTTGGTATTTTTTGTTTACCACGTAAATACAATCTTGCTTGATCTAATCTAAACTAACCAGCGGTGATTTGCCTGTGTCTGTGACAGGTGTATTAATGGAATAAACGGCTCAACCATTATGAAAGCTCAATTCGCTCTGACCAGCAATGACTGTGCAGTTTAGAGTTTTAAGTGACCCAACTGCTTTGGGAAAAAAAATGATTATCCTTTCCTTTTTATCTCCAAGTCTTAAGATGACGCGTGTCTGATAAATGATGCCCCCGGTTTTTAATCACTCACATCATGAGGACAATTTTATGACATGCAGAGGAAATAAATATTTATCTTCTATATCTATATCTATATATAGATATAGATATATACAGTACATATACTGTACATAAAGTAGTATATTCATATACTTGATATCCGTCATTCACATGTCAATGCCTTTATTATTTTCTGTCAGCATTAATATCCTGTGGTGCTGCAGCAGGCAGGAGCTAGAAAGCTGGCAGGTGGTGTGTTCAAGGACAACCGAACATCCAGGGTTTTAAAGGCACAAAACACGTCAGCTATATTGTGTTACAAACAGATAAAAACAGGATAATACAACTTTGCTTGCTATCGGCATGTCACTACAGCAACTGGCGAAAACCTGGTTTCACTGGGTTAAATGACCTCGATTGCTACTTCCTGCACTTATCGTGATTACATGATAATACATTTTGTATGAAGACACACAAAAAAATATATTTTCATAACATGATTATGTCCTGCTTTGCTTTGTTTGTTTTCAACTAAATTATTATTCACGGGGAGCATAATCAAAATATTAACCATTTTAAGGGCATTGAGGGCAAATTGGTATTTCTGAAACATAAAAACGTTTTTTTTTTTTTTCCAGCTTGGAGGAGTATAACTGCCTTCTCGCTCTCTCTCAGGATGCAGGCACATCCTCTGGTGGGTCAGGAGGCCGGCATGTCGCCTGAGAGGTGAAACCCGGGGCAACTAAAATGCGAAAACGACTCATTACTGCTCTTAAACCTAATGCAGTGATCACATGGTGATAATGGAAGGCATCAACATTTTTATAAAGTCCTCTCTGGTCTCATTTGCATTTAGAGAGCTGGACTGTCAGAGGATGAGAGAGAGATTTGAGTCGTAACTACAGACGATTTGCGTTAAATATGACATATTAAGTCACCGGGATAAATTATTTTATTCTCGATAGGCACTGTTTCTCAATGGAATGTTCACACAGTAAATAACAGCTCCAGACCCTGCGACAAGCTTCTCAGCCACCACCGGATGCATATTTATCACTCTGTAGTCTTTATTTCAGTTGGTGTGTTGCTCATAACAAGAAGTTATAGATAGTGAACAGGAAGTGCAGCAAATGCGGCTGACGCCGGCGAAAGAAAGCACTTTTAGTTCAAATTAAAAAAGCACTGAGGCTTAAATTCAGCCTGCGCATACTTCACAACAACAAATACACACGTTCAGCACACAATGTGCTCAGGCTATATATACCCCGTGTCATAATGAGGTAGATCATGTTTATAAAAGCCTGGAGTGTAAAAATATGTACAGGCATTATTTTACATATATGCAAGGGTACCAGATGTTCTCCCACAGTCCATGTCCTGATTATGAAACCTGACTACACAGTTACAGCGTGTGCTCTTTTTCCTCCTCTAAATTCCTGCTCTATGGCCTCAGTATACCATGACATATGGACAATGAAAAATTCATGGGCTGGTGGTTCACACAAATCTGCAGAGGAGATGGGAAAACATGAGCTTAGCAAGCAATTTGCCCATTACATTAACAGACGGGGCTGTCATGGGATGATATTGGCGTATGCATATTTCATCTAATCTGATTTCATGTTTAAAAGAGCGAGCGAGAAAGTGGTTCAAGTTGTGGAAACAATGACATCATACAGTATGCTCGTTGGGTGACCCAGCCCAATCAGGCAGGCAGGACTCCATGTTTTTAAAGATATTATCTCAAAGCGCAGGGATGGGAGTTTAGCCTGTTTCCTGGCTTTTTTTTTTTTTCTGTGTTAAAGTATATTTTTCTGTATTGACTATTTGCCTACAGGGTCATAGTAAAAGACGAGCGAGTGACCCGGCAGGGAAAAAAAAAAAATCCTCGGTCAAACGCAGATGCAGCAAACTCAGACATGCAGAAACACCCTCATAAATAGCCATGAAGAGCAACAAAACTCAAGCCACAGAGCTACACAACCATCACACACGCACCGCAGCGCAAAAATAGACAGTAAATTCTGTTTATGATCACTCCATCTGGACAATGTTAATATATTGAAGCAATAAATTGCGCTGGGTTTTTTTTTCGTTTTTTTTCCTAGTCATCCCACCCCGGAGGATTACAAAACAAGGATTCCAAAGGATTGCGCAGAAAATGTTTCTTTTTAATAAAAATCAAACCAGCGCCGTGTGCGAGATATTTCAAACGCAACACACACTGAGCCGAGCATGACATATAGTGTACGGTTTCTGTGCCAAGCAAAGAGAGCTGGGGAATATAGGACAAATGAGAACGAGCAGGAGGGGGGCAGCTCCTCTCCACTGCTTTGCCTCAAACGTGATTGCCTCACTAACTTCTCAGAATACTGTTGATTTAAGCAATGTGCACACAAGGAGTGTCAGGTTCCTGGAGGAGGGGGAGAGGAGAGGAAGGTCAGCAGTTTGGGAGCATAACTTCAGAATTAGAGCAATAGGGGGGAAAAATGTTGCTCATAATGTTTTCCTTCACAGAGGCCCAAATGAGCCGCCGCCACGCCGCGCGCGCGCGTCTGGTACAAGTACATCATGTGCGTGGATGGCACAAATGTTTATGTTGTTGCTCTACAGCGCGCACGCTATCGCTGCCAAATGACTGCGAGTAACACGAGGGCTAATAACAAAAAACCTTGAGCCTTGTCATCTGTCATTCAGTGGCCCGCAGAAGGCCTGGCCCACTCAGACTATTTCTGGCTTCCCCGCTCACAGCAGAGCGGCCTGAGCAATGGCAATATTATTATAGTCCCTTTGAATATATGTCGCCCCTTATTCTACGGGGTTTGTATAGGAGTTTTTTTTTTTTTTCCATCCAGCAGACCCACAACAGCCGCAGATGCATTTTTTATTTTATTTTTTTTAACTTCCTGCCACAAAAGTTGGACTTTAATCCTCTTTCGATTGCGCCGTAGTTATGGTACTTTCCTCCGGGCAAGACAGTGAATTGAGGACACCGAGTAGCACGGGTATAATCAATCCACGCCGGCGGAGGAGCCATGATAATTATAAACAAAAAAACGGTGTCATTCTCCGGGAGGAAAGCAGCTGCAGTGGGCGACAGGCGATGCCGAACATGAATATGGATCGCAGGACTGGAGAGCCGCTAACTGACGCAACTGCGTGTTTTTCTTTGCTCAAGCTGATTCAAAAAGCTGCGGTGACGTAGATTCCAAAAAAAAAAAACACTCAAATACAGAGGGAGTTGGACAAAGCACGACCTCCGACAAGTGTCACTGTCACACCAGGAAGCGTCATTATGTTCACAGGAGCAAAAAAAACAACAACTAATAAATCAGAGTGAGAAATACACAAAGAAAAAAAAGCTTTGTGCTGCTGATTATAATCTTAAACCCGTACATGATAAGGATGCTCGCACTCCATAATCAGGTGACCAGGAATAAACTGGATTTCTCCACCCTCTCCCCCCCCCTGCCTGATCCCCCGTCTCTTCCAGCTTCCCCCGAGGAAGCTTTGACACACTTTCATGAATTAGCCTGGACAAGATGGACAGTTATTGGAGCTGCCACGGCACATTTGGCTGAATCCAAAAGGTCAGAATTAGCATCGGAGGGAAGAATAGGAGACGTCCTAAAATTGTTCCCCAGATCCATTTTTTGCACTTTTTAATAAATCACAGCTGCCCAGTATTACTTCTTATGTGTCCACGGCGCCGGTATTTATCCCAATAAAGATGGATTTAACATGGCGTTTATAGCTGCCTTTTTTCTTTTTTTTTTTTTCATATGGAGCCTGTAAATGGCAAGAGAACATCACTCAGTGGCAGTGTATGTTTCTACATGCATTTGTGCAAACATTCATCGATGTGTTTGTGCCCAAAAGCAAGACCCCCCCACCCCCGAGGCCTCGCTTGGCAGATTGATGGAAATTACTTAGCGCTGCTGTTTTTGAAACAAATCACATACAAGTCTCCTAGCAGCAATTCAAGCAGATATAAAAAACCTGCTTCAAACCTAGTAAACCTTCCTGTGAATAACATTAGAAATCTGGTTGGCTTAGTCAAAAAAGAAAAAAAAGAAAAAGAAAATAGAACTCCCTCAGGCTCTGAAAATAAACCTTTAGCTTAAATGTGGCTCACAGAGGAATGGCTTTATTGAGCCAAGTGCATGAGCAACAGCAGCCACAGGATGTTAGCGTTACTATTCATAACTTATTTTCCTTTGCCTTAAAAAACGTTTTCCCTTCTGCTCTCACCTTTGCCTGGCTCTTAAAATGCAATTCCCTCCTGGTAAATTTACAGCAACAGAAAAAAACAATGACTTTTGACCAGAGCCCTTACTGTGAATGTCAAATCGGCGCGACACCGAGCTCCACCGTGCCGCCCCGACAGAGGAAATATAAAGAGATGAATCACATTATTCCTTTTGTCTTAGCCGGGGGTTCATAAAAATGTGCGGATTCACGAGCGGCCGGGAAAGCACAGCGAGCGGCACATAGACGTGTTCCGGCAGTTCAAAATTCCTGGCTGGAACCACAGACGTGACGTTAGCATGGAGGTCACTTGTGTTCGTAAACACAAATGACAAACGAAACGTCAACAAAACATATTGAAAGCGTGGGATTGAATTTCTCTTTGGGGAAAATAAATAAATAAATGAATTGACCAAAAGCATGTTGAGTTTAGAGGCTTGAAATCCGGCCGGACATTTAAAAGGTAATAAATGGACAAATGGGGCAGTTATAGCATTCATAAGTGGAGGGGTGGCAGAAATGAGTCCACAGCGCGCACACACACACACACACAAAAAAGAAAAAAAAAAAAAAGTAGTGAGGGCTACACAAATCCTAACTATGGAAAATGTAGGGCAGACTTCCGCGTCATGTTTAACTCTCCTTCCTTTGATTCAAAGCCAAACCAAGTGACAGCTATAAAGGGGGATTACTTTAAAGCTGTTTTTGTTTATTTGCAGACATTTAAATAAGTATGACTTTGTGGAAGGAGATATGCCGGTGCAGCCTCTGGCTCTCGGCCTGAAGCAGGGATGAGGGATCGGGCTTCCGAGGTCAAAGGCCAAAATATCGGTCCTCACGCCCAACAGGTGCAGAAGAGTTAAATAACATCAGCGGAGTCTGTTTCACAAAGGCCCCCGGGGAGCAACATGATATCATCATATCATTAAATAATCGCCCCACACACAGATTACGTATTGGTACTCCCCAAGAACTGTAAACACACTTTGATGTTCACGGTGTTTGGATTATGTGAAACAAATAACGTAGAGGAAATGATTTGCAGGGTTTTTTCGGGACAGTTTGGATTTAGAAGCCATTTCATTCAGTCGCTCCCTTTTCTTTGCCCTCTTTGTGCACCAATTCCACAAATTGATATTTTAAATGGACTCCAGTAGATTTCCTGGAATCTCACACCATGGAATTAAATTGCTTGGCCCACACACACACACACACACACACAAAAAAGGGGCACACACTCTCCATGTTCCACTGAAAGCAGACTTGAACTGAAGGTCACGGAGACCACAATTGCATAATTGAAATTTGGCATTTCCCACTCACCGAACTCGTCGCAGATGCTCTCGTTCTGCAGCAGCGCCGGGTGTTCGAAGGTGTCCCGGCAGTACAGGATCCACGTGTTGCCGCCCGGCGCCGCCACGCCGCCCAGCGCCAGCACCGTGTGGTCGATGAGCAGAGACGACGGCTGCTCCCGGAGCCGCACCAACACCGAGCGGAAACGGCAATACTGCGGATAGCTGAGGACCAACACCTTCCGCCCGTCCTCCTCCTGGCCTGAAAGACACAGAAGACAGAGCCACGGTCAGATTACACATTGTTTAAAACCAACTTGGAGGCACTTCACTTTTTAAGATAAGATAAGATAATCCTTTCTTGTCCCACAGTGGGGAAATTTGCAATGTATTTATTATTTATTTGGCCGCTATTATATTCTGGCTCCTCTACTGCCAGTGTACTGTGAATGTGATCCTTTCACTTCTCACCATCGGCCTTAAGATAAGATAAGATAAGATAAGATAAGATAATCCTTAAACTGCAAAGTTTCCTGTTCTTTCCTCGATTATACATTTTTTAACTTCATAAATAAAGGTAAATGTGTGCCACAAAAACCTTTTCAATGATTCCTGGAAATCCCAATATGCTAATTTGCCCATTACCAAACAATACGCTGACTTTTGACCCATTCTTTACTCTCCCATACATTATTCATATTTATCTCCACTGCCAACCCATCTCCGTGCGTTTCAGGAAGTGCATCACATTAAGGAAGCGCCGGTCCTCACGTCGTTGTTTCACTCACCCTCAGAATGAACTCACAAAACCTTTTCATGCAAGCTGCGCGTGCACACACACACACGCGCCCGCGCGCATAATGTCATCAGGCTGCATGTTTGACCGACAGGCGTCTCTGCCGCAAATCTGTGCTCTCGCTATTTTGTTCGACAAGGTTTTTAACAACCAAGTGCAAGGTGGGAAATCCTCGGAGCAATTTAGACAAAGCAGATATGCGTGTACTTGCATGTGTGAGTTTGGGTATAGGTGTCTGCGTGGTGATAGATGGGATTCCTGCCTGACAGCTGACCTTGTTAACCTACAACCATCCAAATGCATAAATCTATTCATACCGGCTGGTGAAGTCAAAGAATTATAACAAGTGGTCACAAATGAACTAAAGTCAGATAAGTGTCTCACCCCTGGAATGGTGAAACCTCCCATGAGCCCCGTATTGAACCACCACATTGTCGCTGCCGTTTCCGACGTAAGTATGTAATTAATATTCCATTCGACTGATTGATGCGTTTTGTTTTTTTTGCCTGTGACAGCAAAACATGGCCAAGAAATATTTTCCAGTATTTGGCGAAGCCTCGGAACAGGATGTACGCGCTGAGCTGAAACAATAAACCGCCGCGAAAGCCAGGAGGATGTGCTGATAGACAAATTTGAGCTGTTAATAGGCTTTTAAACAGATACCGTGTTCTATGAGTCTAAGTGCAAAGAGCTATTTGAGGCTTTGTGTAGGTACAACAGAGCTGCCAGTTAAACGTTCACTTCTTGTGTAATGTTTTCGGCGGGGAGCGTTTTGGGAGCCTCTCTGCCAGCGCAGGGTCGTAAAGCAAAGCGCCGGATAAATAGAAGTTTGGATTTCGACGGATGGGCGCTACGCTGGATGAGCGTTGAGGGATCACAAACGTTTTTACAGTTCATCCTGAGGGGAACATGAACATCTGTAGCAGATTTCGTCGCAATCCGTCAAAATAGCTCTTGAGATATTCCGGTCCGGGCCAGAGCCGAGCTCTGACTGACAGGCCGTCATCCCGGGGTAATAAAATCCCATAAACGCACTGTCAAATGGACGCAACAGAACGTTGGCTATTATTACGGTGGCCCGAATCGGTAACTCAGTCATCCACTGATCAGAGCCAGAGAAATATCACAATAAAGTCACACTAAGAACATTTTTCAGGGAATATGAGATTTCTCCTAAACATATGGGATATAGATACAGACTGCATGTAGAGATACTATCAGTTCATGACATTTGAATGATTTGCATACCCGCGTTTAATCCAGCACACTATTTACGACCCGCTTATTTCAACTCCATTAAAAACCTGTTCTTTCACTATATTGTCTCCGGTATGTGGACTGTATGCAAATAAAACTCTTAGCTGTGAGGGCTACAGGATACTACAGTTTCTATTATCTGCAACCAGTCATCTTATTATGATCCAGCATTCCTGAAAAGTTTTTTTTTTTAAATGCCAGAGAATTTAAACAAATAGCACACTCGTAACTTCCAAAAGTCAAAATAGACGTTATTTTTGTTTTTTTTATGTCTGGTGGCTTAAAAAAAGGGGGATTCGAGTCATTCTTTCGGATCTGTTATCAGGAGATAGCCAAATAGAGAATATGATAAGCTATGT
The DNA here is from genome assembly GCA_016785305.1 of Colistium nudipinnis. Taxonomy (NCBI): domain Eukaryota; kingdom Metazoa; phylum Chordata; class Actinopteri; order Pleuronectiformes; family Rhombosoleidae; genus Colistium; species Colistium nudipinnis. The sequence continues at coordinate 95,359 of JAFBJU010001036.1, forward strand.
TCCCATGGCAAATCTGAAAACGGGACCACAGTATGTTTCTAATTTAACAATTACATGAGGAGGGGGGGGGGAAAAATGACCTCGGCAGAGTTAATGCAACACAGGACACCACAGCTGATGCACATGACACACTATTCCTGTGCATTGTTCCTTAAAGCTTCAATGTCACATTTTTTCAGAACCTTCCAGAGGGTTATTTGCAAAGAGAGAGCTAATATATGTGTTTTTCCTCGCTTACAAAGCTGATTACACGGTTCAACAGCTGATGAAGCAGAGTCAGGCCGTTTGAAACATGATTTTGAGATGAATTATTCACCGTCCTGTCTGCTCTTCTAAAGCTCCTGGGCATGACATTGATGGGAATTTGTGCTGGCGACTTAATATTTCAGGGGGTGGCTAACTAGCCAGCATTTCACCTTTACCATACAGCCAGTCTTAACAGGTCTATTTTTTTTTCTTCTTCTTTTTCCTTTTTTTTTTGCTTTTTTCATATTTTTACTCCTCTCCATGTGGAGGCTGATAAAGGTCTGTGCAGGAGGACGCCGAGCAGGAAGGACGGAATTCATAACATATTTACAGCAGCTGCATGCCCAACAATCAGCGTAATTAGTTCCACAGTACTTCAATACAACGACCACTTCAAAAGAAATTATTAGAGCCACTCAAACAGTGCGCGCACGCACACAGTGAATGTGTGTGTGTGTGTGTGTGTTGGTGCATGTAGGGGGGGGGGGGGGGTGGATGCCACAAAGCCCACAGATGCATTATCACACATATTCTCGCATTCACAGTCCACTGCAGACACACAAAATCCACGGCTGCGGTTGTAGTATGAAATCGCAGCTCAGAGGGTGTAGGCGCCCTGGGTTTCCAAATGTCAGGCGCTTTATTGTAAGCGGTCGCCGTCAGACCGGGCCCTTCTCCCGAGGAATCCTCACAACATTTCACCTTGATTAGATTCAATTTGGAGAGGGAGCTGCAGGGCATTAATAACCGTGCAAAAGGCGCTGCAAAGTAAACACGTCTGGGTGGGTGTAAGTGTGTGTGTGTGTTGGTGCATGTAATGTACCACATTAACACTTTAAAAACAATTCCTTTTGTTCCTTAAGCCTGACCTTTTCCGAATAAAGGACGTCCTTATCTTTATGTAAGCTTTCTAATTGGTTTACGCAATGCACCTCCCTCTCTCTCTCTCTCTCTCTCTCTCTCTCTCTTTCAGGATCTCTTTTCTGTTTGTCCTCCTGTCCGCCTGTCCTCTCCGGGTGGTGGTGCTGGTGCTGGGCGTGTTGATCAAACAGCTGTGGTGCGGCAGATTATTTTCAGAACCCGCTGTAAAGCTCCTGACCTCATAAACAACAATAGCGCCAGGGTCATAAGTGCACTACAGGACAGCTGACATTACGACCACACCGTCAGCGCAGGCACTCAATAAATTCTACTACGGTGCAACAGTAAACTGATAAAGCACACCCACCGTAAAGTGATACAGACGTGCATTATCATGATCAAGTCCTGATCTGCGCACATGTCGGATTATTCATGACAAAGTCAACTGAAGTTATTGTGTAAAATCGGACTTCCTTATAACACATTAACTTCTGTTTATGCGGTTTGTCATGGTTGGTCATACTTATTGTAAAATGTCCCCTGTGGCTCTTAAAGGTCTTTCGAACGCCTGAGTAAATGTATACCAAAAAGTCTGTGTTACAAACGGGCGGGTGGGGGGTTGGATTCTCAAAAAAAAAGACACGGGGGGCTTACCAGGCCTGGTAAGACGCTATAGAGTTGCTTTATGTTGGATCGAGTGTTTTTTGGAGCTTGACTCATCCCAAGGATTACAATTTTGAATATTTTGGCCTCTGTCACTTACATTTTTTTTTCCATTTATGTTATAAAATATGTGTCTTGTAGAGTCTCCCGGATTTGTAAATGCATGCAATGCTAAACAACAAGAGAGCCGGAAAAATGTGTGTTGCACAACAATACTTGGTGCAAACTAGTAAAACAGGTTCGCAAGAAAAATACTTAATACTTGTTGGGAAACGTCTATTTTCTCACTGTCAGACATTTGGAAGACATGGATAGAAAATGTTTTTTTAACTGCTCCAACCATTAACTTTTATCGTTTGCGTTAGTGGTAACAATATTAGCCAGTTGAAGACGAGCTGAAAATATCCTATAATAATAAAATAATAAATCCAGTCTTGTTTGCTAGGTTTTAGTCACTTTGCTCAAGCTGCAGACGCCTCATGGGTGAGTGGATTGCTCAAGTCGTAAGTGCATTAAAATAACGCAAGCAGGATGTGACAAAGCCCGTGGATGAGTCTCCCCGTGTTTGGGGCTACATCCCTGAGATTGAAGAAGCACGACTGAGCCAATTTCCGAATAAACCAGTTGAATTTTTTTTTTCTTTTTCTTTTTTTATGCATCCAAACATTACATGACGATGCTCCAAAAAATGTGTGCGCAGTGTGGGTCGCTGTACGTGATTACGATGAGCCTTTCAGGTTTGACTCAGCCTCCCACTGATGTCAGGGAGACAATCGCATCAAATGATCTGTTAAAATCATTTCAAGTTGGGAATAAGTTCAAAAAACAAACACATATCGTTGTTTTGTGTAGTGCTTTGGCCAACATTGAAGATTAAGGAAACTGCACAATGAATCAATACCGCGGTACTCTGGTTTCTGCAGGATTGTGCGTCGCTGTGAATAATGACGCGAGGGAGACAATGCCACACACATAAAAGGGAAGTGCTCAAAGAAAGTTATATCTGTTGGTTTTCTAAAGCAAAGCATGCAAACACCTGTCAGCCAGCGATATTCTTCATCCAGCGCCTCTTTTAATGAAAACCTTCACGAGCAGAGAAGGGGAGCGAAGCACAAACAGTGAACAAAATGAAGAGTTACAGCGCGGAGCTTTATCTTTATTCTTTTTATACTTATTGATTTTCAAGATGTGAATCAAAACAACCGTATTAAAAAAAAAAAAAAAAAACGGGGAAAGAGAGTGATTCCATAAGTCCATATCTATGCTGGTTTAGATTGCACTGATTTCGTGACTTGCAGGCAGCCACTGTTTTCTATTCAGAGAAGTGGCTAATAAAACATTTGGTGGTGTTGTGCGAAAGGAAACAAGAGAACTTGACAGTTGCCTGCCAAACGGCAACTTTTAAATGCCAGACTCGTATCATTCTTCTCACAACATCTGTGTCTGTTTCCTGTCCGTCTTCCAAAAATGCGATGCCTTTCAAACAAGACTGATTTCTCCGAGCAGCTGATTTTTCCTTTTTCTTGGACAGCCCAGACGTTGGATTTCCCTTCAACACAACGTTATATTACCAAACAGACAAATCATTTGAAAGTGCATACCGATAATCAGAGGTCTCGAGGTCTGTGCAAGCTGGTTTTCGCACTGCGCCGACATGATACAAAAGCTGTGCTGAAACAATGTGTCTATTAACGAAAAACAAAACAATTGACATAGTTGAGTGGTGGATTGTTTTATGGTTCTCACGTGTGAGAATGTGCCGCTTTTGTTGGAATTCAAATTGAAATAAAAGAATGAAAGAAATAGTTATGCTCAAACGAGGAGTTTTAACAACCGTATTATTACAGCTGACATGCCTGTTAAAAAATAATTGAGAGAATGATAAGCATTATTGATAAAACGTATTCCTTTGAATACTTAAAAGAGGTAACTACATCTAAAAACCTGATGGTGGAGTGTGTTTAGGGAACAAAAAAAAAACGTGATGCCTGGTGCAGGGGAATAAATGGTTTATGGGCTAGAAATTGCACAGTGCTGTAAAAACATATTAAACGGGAAATAATGCAGCAACGTAAACGACCCGACTGCAGCAGACTGCTAAAGTCATTATGAACAGTGACTGTCATGAGACACTCGCTGCAGAGTAAAAAAAAAAAAAACACATCTCCATCTACTCCAACGCGGTAAAAGCAACACACGCTGTAATATATGTGCACAACAGTTTAGCTTCATAAAATGTGACAAAATTATGTTTAACAACCACAGGGTGGTGGATCTGATATTTGTCCGATAAATATTCCAGGGAACCAGGTCCTGGCCCTGGGAAAAACCCTTAGTTTAAAAAAAAAAAAAAAAAAAGGTGGAAGTGTAATGCAACCGCCGTCCATATGAGAGAAGCAGCAGTGGAAATGAGACACTGTAGTATACCAGGAAGAATTAAAGAACATTTTTGTGTGATTACATCCGAGGAAAACATTTCTGTTTCTCTCCCATAATAACGCGAATGATGAATTATTAGGCGCAATAAAAAATTTATAAAAAAAGAAATCGCAGAAATGTTGCATAGGACATGAAACTCATTACTTGTGGTGGAGGCAGCTGCTCCGCTGGGTGAATAGCTGCAGTAACATTACATGAAACGCCGCCGCCGATATCGCTGAATTATTCCAAACAGGGAAAATAAAATAATAATAATCGCGCTCGGCGTGTCTGAGATGAATTCCTGCCGAAAGGTCTTTGAACGCTGGGAATGAAACCAGTGGTAATATGAGGGCTGCTGACAGTTAAAAGCAGATCTGTGCCGGCTAATTAAAAAGCCAAATGTGACTCATGTAAACTGCCGTTTACAGTCAAGGGAGCTGAAAAAACATCCAAACTGCCCCACGAGCTCGGACAAGATCTCCTCCAGCGAGAAGTGCGCTCGTTGCCGGGCATCACAGACGGACAGGAAGGGGCCGAGAAGGATTACTCTCTGTGTCACGCGCCGTGGTCCTTAAATCACTCACTCGCCTCAAATTTGCCGTTGTCAACATTTCCACATTGTCTGCCGGGGGCCAAGGAATTTACTGGATCCCCCCGCTGCTTTTGCGGGGGCTGGCCACTCGGCGAGGAATGGCCCCGGCACGTAACCCAGAGCCAATAGTGTCACTTTCCTATTTGATGTGTTTTTCATTTGCTTTATTGCCCTTTTTCTTTTTTTTAAACATGAGTTTAACCTCAAAACAAGTGCTAAAGCTGCAATGCATAGCACCTTATAAAAAAAATAATAATAATAATTAAAAAAAGACCAGACAAAAAGAAAGAGGGAGGAGAGAGGAGAGGAGAAGGTTCTCGTTTGGTATTCTCCCTCCATCCTGCCGGCGCTGTGCTCTCTTGTATTGATTTCTGAGGTTGCCCTGTTTCCATTTAACTTCTCCTCATAATATATAACACACACACACACACTCTGATTCTTCCGCCTCTTCTCGCCCCCCCCCCCGCTCTCTCTCTCTCTCTCTCTCACTTTTCAACCAAAGGACATGACACTGAGAGGGGCCATATAAGCAGCAGCAGGCGCCCGATCTGGCTATTGGTTTCATGTTATTGAAACCTGACCAAATAAAGAGCCAACAGCATCTGTCAATGACACCCAATGGAAATGATGGATGGGAGTGGGTAGGGGTGGGGGGGGGGGGGGGAGTTGCTTTGACGAGAGAATGACATAAAAACCACAAAATAAATGAATTTCAATGATTCATCGCTCGTCCAATCTGCGAATGACGACGCAATATTGGTTCAAACAAAATGTGCTCGAACATTTTCGCTAATTACGGGCCGGTCTGTGCTGTAAACAAAACCAGATGAATCACACCGAGGATGCGGCGTCAATAAATCACTACAGTGGGCTGAAACAAAGCAAAGTAATCACAGTGAGCCACCGCGGCTGGGATTATTCTCTTCAAAGCCAGTTAAACCGGGGCCGTTTTGTTTCCGTTTCCTTTGACAGATCCGCACAGAAACACACAAGTGTGCTGGCGAGTGTCTCTCCGTGGCCATCCGTCATCGGCCTGGCATCGGAGACGCACGCGCTGACTCACCTTTCCACCGCTCATCATATCAGCTGCAAGCTGCGCGCTTCAGACACACCAACGCGCACCGTGTACACAACACAAACCACCTGAAACGACCAACCTCAAACTGCACAACGGCTCAATGGGACTGAAATCAATCTCCCCAATCATGAGCTTTCATTTCCATGCATCACATTCAAATTCATTTGTCATGTGTATAAATAATACAACTGGAGATCAATACAATTAGCCTGACTTGTTATGGCATTGATCAATACGTTTTAAATGCAACAATGGTGGACTGTGTGCACTGTGAAAGGGATGGCTTGTAGATCCCCTCAGCAAATTTCAGCGCACTGTTGTGGTTTTTACGACCCACAATTTAACTGTTTTGGAAAACCTCATTTCCAGCAGCAGCAGCAGCAGGCAGCTGTTTTCAGCTACAAAAAAAAAACGAAAAACCCCCAGTACACTGGAAGCTCGGCACTAAATAACAGAGAGCAGCAGAAGAGATAGTTTTCTCAGGGCTCGATAGAGACCAAAACAAAGTTGGAAAACAAAGTGGATATTGGAAAAACCAGAAATACAACTCCAAATTAATGCTTATGTCGCTCTGTGTCTACTGGATGTGTGACAAAGCAACTCTTCACTAACATGTCCCCATATGCATCAGTATTACTATGTTTTATTTACAATTCATCATATTTTATTGTTAATTTTATTTGGGTGTTATTCTGTCAAACAGTAACACCTTCTTTTCTTCTTTTTTTTTTACGAGAGCCATGGTGACTCATGATAGTTACACATTTCATTGATTGGCTCTGAGCATGGGAACAGAAAGCATAAACAGCAGAGTAATCTATTGTCCAAACTTAAATACTAACACACACAGAGTCTGTGGGTGAACAGGATATTTTGTTTATTGAGGGAACAGCTGTTTATCTAAACCCTGAAGCCCAGGAGCAATTTCAAACTAACAAACGGGTCGGGGGCCGGGGTTTGCGGCACGACTGGGGCCAACAGCGGCATATTCGGCCATAATATGGTTAATACGAGTGTTTGGAACGCACCGAGGGGATGAATGGGAGGAGGAGAAGTGGCTGATGCCGCAGGACTGGTTTGAGAAGTTTCCACGGAGGTGGAATCGTCATGAATACAAGCTGTTAAGCAGCTCTCTGTATGACGGGGTTTCTCATTTGATATTGGAAATATCAGATACAACGGGCGGAGCATGACTCAAAGAGATATCAGGCTTTCATATTCCCAGGAATGTCGGTTCACTAATTCTCCTAGGAAAATCATATACTCACAAAAGGGCACTGACACCCAGAGGAAATGTTCTGTTGAAACTATACAAGGAGGGAAGAGAAAGAGGGAAACACACCCACACAGACAGACACACACACACACACACACGCGCATGCACACAGAGTACTCTCCATGCATGCTGGCTCCTGTTCTTAATTATAGTAAAGCACTAAAGTGCCTCATTCATTTCAGTAGGGTGGGGCAGTGGCCTGTGACAAAGATAAAAAAAATATATAATAAAAAAATGTTTATGTAATTTTCACCTCAATTTATTTAAGTGTGCGGCACCAGGATTGAGGACACACAGCTATGCATACAAAAACCATCGGGCGCTCACACACACACACACACACACCCACCCACACAAAAGAAGTCACACGCAAAAGAAGTGTACACACATACACACAAACAGAGCACCAAATTCAAGTTGCCTCGGTTTAATTCCATCCCAGATGTTCTTGTGGTTGAGGGGTGTGTGTGTGTCTATGTATGTCTCTGTGTGTGTGTAGAAAGGGGGGGGGTGAATGGCCATACCACATTTTCAAAAACACACACCCATATTAAATGTTTTCAGTTAAACAGAGGGAAGAAAAGAGAAAGAGGGGGGGGGGGGAAAGAAACAACACAAGCACTTTCCTCCAGTTGATTTATGTGATTCTATTACATTAAACATTCTTTCCCCTGAGCAGGCTCAGCTCCCTAGCAACCATCGCTCGCAGCCCTAATGTGTCTGGCGCGGGGCCAGAGAAAGCTGCCTGCCTTATTGATTGCCAGATTGAAAAGTTTGCATTTAATAGGTCCTGTTATACATGGAGGAATTATTCAGAGGGGGCTCCTTGTCAAAGAAAAAAAAACACCCAAATTGGTTCTTTTGACCATCAAAAAAGAAGAAAAAAAGAAACAAAGGGGTCCATGTAACAAATGAGCCATCAGAAGAAAAAAAAAAAAAAAGGTCCAAATGGCCCCATTTTTGGGCAAGAGATGAAATTATACATCGCTTCGGCCCCACAGTCGTAAGTAAAGGAAAGCTGAAACCATGATTACTACGAGGTTGGAGGCCAAGCTGTCGCTTAAGATGAGGAAGACAAGTTTGTGCCATGTTTGAGCCCCCTTTGTATGGTGATGGATTGGCCCCCAACGCCGTTCGCTGACTAATGAAAGACTACTGCTGGGGTTTCGGGGGTCATCCACTTACGGCCCAGTCAATCTGGAGAGTCAAAACAAGTTGCTCTGCGAGAGCGCCCCCCCCCCCAAAAAAAAGTGCAAATACCACACCGCGCAAATGTAATCAACTATTTTTGGTTGCAGGAATACAGCTGCCATTTGACTACACAAACAAGTGTCTCTCGCCCTGGCCCCACACAGGCCCGAGAGGCTCCTACACCCAGGTGATGATACTCTATCTGCTAGCAAGGCCATTCTCATTTGTCACGCAGCTCCGTCCGACACAAACTCAATTGAGCAGCTGTGATCGGAGATCTCTGAGGCTGTCACCGACCGAGAGAGAGAGAGAGAGAGAGAGAGAGAGAGAGAGAGAGAGAGAGAGAGAGAGA